>OX243786.1:12292500-12483042 GCA_945859555.1 Megachile ligniseca
TCAAAATATCCATCTGAAAGCGATACATTCGAACAGAACGGTGCAACTGAAAACCGATTATCAAGTTCTACCTGGCGAGTTCGATCAAAACAGCTGGTTGAGCTTGGCCGAAGACGTATGGATATCCTATCGCGTGAACATTTTAAACAAAACGACGGACGACGTGGACAACCAGTTTATGGTGGTGAGCGTGTCCTATCCTCGACGGAACTTTACCCTCGACGGTTCGTACTGGATCAGTAGCGACGAGCTCAGATCGGAAGCGAAGCTGGACTGGGATCGAGATACGAGCAGACCGAAAACCGTCGGAGCGTTGTTCAATTGGGTGAACCTATCCTCGAACGTCGACACGAACGTGCGACAACGGGCCACCTTCGCTTTGAGACATCCAAGTTTCTCGCAACGGGTCTTCCTAAAAGGCGAGCTACTCAAAAATAACCCTAAAGATCTATTGAACGTTTTTTTCACCGCTGACTATTCTGTCGATCCCAACAAACATTTTGCGTTGTCCGCGACGCTCAGGGACGAGAGCAACTTACCCTCTGTCAGAAGATACGTTTACGAAATAACGGGAAAACATCCGAGCACCAGATTCGATCTCGACGTTCGAGGATTCCTGCAGAAACGCGAAACCGTTTTGTTCGAGACCGCCAACAGCGGTCTCTATAAACGCGGATTTCTAACCAGCGACTCCGGGAAGCTCGAAGCGCGTTTGGATCTTGCCCGCGATCGACTCTTTCTCCACCGAGAATACAATGATGCCGTGAAACGATTGAACGTGCAATATCGCGCGATCGAGCAACGATACATCGTCAACGGCAGCGTAGTCGACACTCCGAATCTGAACGCTACCGGTATTTTCCTTCTCGATCCGACCGGCAAGTTAATTAGGATGACGCTCAATTACACTCCGGGTACGTATATTGCACTTTCACGTATTCCCTCTTATTCTGTCCCTTTATTATGTTATATAATAAATTAATCCCGCGAACGATTCGTTTACATGCGACACAGATGGCGTAGAAAGCTTAAGGATGTACGGAAACATCCCCGATGCTCGAAATGCCGCATTCAACGTTTGGAGAACATACGAGGAAGATTTTTTCGTATCCGACGTTTCCTTTTACTTGAAACTCAATCATTCTAGACTGATCACTTCCACGCTGCACTGGAGACCCGAGCTCAGAAGCGACATTATCGTACGTTCGATCACTTTTTTTCTCCTTTCGAAAATTCTCCTCCGTCGGTTGTTCTTTCGCTATGGTTGTGCAATTTCTTTTTCTTCGCCCTTTTAAGAAAAAAATCTTTTGCCACAGACTGGAGTAAAGAAAGCAGCGATGGACGCGTACGACTCCGCGAACAACGACATCGATAACTGGAAGCAGTATGTCAAAAGCGAAACGGTCAACGTGATTTCTGACGTCTGGAGCGACGCTCAAGAAGATCTTGCAGAATTTCTCGACGATTGGAAGTGAGTAGTTGTCTGTTACGGTGGTTCGTATCGAGTCGACAGAGTTCCGACCGACCCTCTACACTCTACAGAGTCTCGTTTCGCGTTTCAGTAATCTGAAGGAGCTGCAGAAGGACTTGGACGAATTGAAAATCTATCTGAACGATTCTTACAACGCGAACGACTTCTATGTCAAGGACGTGGTCGCTCTAGGTTTATACGTGATCGACGAGCTCTCGCTACGAAGTCACATACAGTCTTTGCCAAACATCGTGAACGAGATATGGGAGATAATGGGCGAATCGGGTGAAGCGATCAGAAACTCGTTACTTTGGTTAATCGAAACTATCAAGAACGCGTTAAATAAAGTTTCCGAGATCGTCGCTGCCATTTTAAGGGGCGATTCGATCTCCCAGGTGGCGAATATAATCGAGAAGCTTGTAGAGAAATATGACAAATTCGTGAAAGATCTACACGTGTCGTTCATCAAGTACATCGAAAATCTTTGGGGAACGATTTCTCAGTCGATTTCACGGCAATGGCATCGATTCTTATTAACGATCGAACCGCTTTTCATTCGTCTGATTCACTATTTGGAAACCGTGATCTGGAAGGCGAGCAAAGAGGTGGTAGATTTTCTCTACAATCGCCGAAACGACCTGATCGCGTCTCCTTACTTCGACCGTTTCACCAATTTCACGCAGGACATCGACAAGCTCTATCGAGACATCAAAAGTAACGATATCGTAACCAATATTCGAAAGTATACCGGCTTGATAATACGGTTTCTGAAGGAAAAGTACTTCGCTTTCGTTCCGTTCGGCAAAGAGCTGCAGGACATCGTCGACGAGATTATTACCGAATTGAAAGAACTGCAAAAATTACCATCTATACGTTACGCTCTGGAAAAGATGCAACAAGTGTACGGTAGAGTTTACTACGTTTACGAGTATCTCGAGGTACAAGCAAAAATAGAAAACGCTCTACGATTAATTCATTCGAAATTAATGGAAGCGAGCCAAACCGCCCTACAGGCTGAAAGTCGATACAGAGAATCCAAAACAGAGTTCGTGTTCGATCCCAACCAAGGGCTGATGCGTTTCGAACAAAAGCTTCCGATGTCTTGGCACGCTTTCAATCAGATTCCGGAATTTCACGAAATTCCCGAATTCAGAGCTGTCGCAGACCTCAAATGGTACTTTGCTTCCTCGAATCTGACCTTTTGGAGCGTGTACCGATATAAACCTTATATGGATCCGTTTAACTGGTTCCCTCCGTACAAAGGTAACTACGAAATTTCATTGTCTTTTTCGATACGGTGTCGCGAAAGCGAACTAATCACGCGCGATCGCGTTTCAGCGTACGCGACGATCATTGGTTCCCGATACTTCACCACTTTCGACGGACGACACTTGGAATTTACCGGGCCCTGCAGTTACTTGTTGGCTCGTGATTTCGTACGAAACACGTTCACCGTTCTCATCGAGTTTCATCCGGGATCCGATCGCGTCACTCACAAGATCATCGTGTTGCTCGACCAGGATGCTCTCGAGCTCGATTACTTCAACGACGTTAGTACCATTCGAATCTATTTTTTCTTTTTTTTCTTTTTTTTTCTTTTTTTTCTTCTTCGAATTTCGAACGTTTTCTTAAACGCGTGTTCTTCTCGTTGATCTGTTACAGAGCATTAAACTGGTCTCGAGACGGTCGTCGAAGCAAGCGAGCGATCTTCAGCTCCCCATCGGACTAGAGAACGGGACCACGCACGTCTATCAGACGGACAGCGTAGTCATCGTGGAGCGAAAACAAAACCAGTTACGACTCGAGTGTAATCTGAAATTTGATATGTGCACGCTGGAATTGTCCGGTTGGTATCATGGAAAAACTGCCGGCATTCTTGGTACCATGAACTACGAACCGATGGACGATACCACGTTGTCCAGCGGAACCGTAACGACGGACGTAAGGAAATTCGCCGATAGCTGGTCGATCGATCGACTAAATTCAAGCCGCTGCTCTTCGAACGCTTTCGATTCAACGTTGACCACGAAACCGGAACAAGATCCGCACGTTCCGGACTTTTGTAACGATCTGTTCGTAAACAAAAGTTCCGAATTCGTTTCTTGCTTCGACGTGATCGAACCGGCCGAATACTTCAAAATGTGCGTCCAGAGCGCGATCAAGTCCGAGGCTTGCACGATAGCGCTCGCCTATATGCAAGCGTGCACGTTCCACGACACCTATCTCAGAATACCGGATGCGTGCACCAGTTGTAGCATGTTGGACGGTAGTCAGGTGGCCGAAGGCGAGTTTAGAAGGTTGGAAGGTGAACGCGTGCCAAAGTCGACCGACGTGGTCTTTATCGTCGAAGGAAAAGAGTGTAATCGCGGCGTGAAAGAAAATCGTAGCATCGAGCACTTGGTCGCTCAATTGAACAAAGAATTCCGAGATCGAGGTTTGACCGACAACCGATGGTCTTTGGTCGTCTTTGGGGCTGACGGAGTGCTCGATCGTCCGAGAAGCGTCGTTTTCGACGGGCAAATTTTCACGAAAAACGCAGTGCGATTCGTTGATTATTTCGATCGCGTGCCCGTCGGCGACGGAAACAGAGACATTTTTGCGGCGATCGCGTTCGCCTCGAAACTCGTTTTCAGAGCCGGCGTTTCAAAAACGTTCATTCTGATGCCTTGCTCGCATTGCGAGCCCGAAAACCAAACGGTAAGTCACCACCACCGATCAACTCGAAATTTTTTCGTTTTCCCGCTATTTCGATCAACCATCCTTTGCTTTCAGTTGGACTACTCTGTGCTTCATGAAGTTTTATTAGAGCACGACATCACGCTTCACATACTGATGGACGGCGATTTCGAGTCCGAAAAAGAACGCCTCAACAAGATGTTGTACGGCTTAGACGCATCGAAATCGTACACGAAAAAAGACGCGAGAACGTTGGTCGGCGACGTCGATCTAAGGCGACAGATGAAACTTTCCAAGAGCGCGCTCGGTTATTGTACGCCATTGTCCCTGGAGATTAATGGAACTATATTTAGCGGTGACAAATTACGATTCGACAAGTTAGCCTCGATCAAAAAGTTTGCCAGCGTTTTCTCCAAGAGGGTAGCATTGACCGCGCAACCCAATCCTTGCCAAAATTGTGAATGCACCGCGGACAATAACGGGGTCACGCGAATGGAGTGTATACCTTGCGTCTACCCGACGCCAATTTCCGTCGATTACGTGAGTAATCTTCGACGATTATCGGTTTTCGTTTCGAACTGACCCCTTCGTTAAAACTCCGCTATAACATTATATTTTCTTCTTTGCGCAGGAAACGTTCAATCTAAACGATTCACTCGCCTCTCTACAGCCACTAAATATGGACTATGGACAAATCGACATCGATGACAGCTGAAACACCGACAACAACGTATCATTGTATCGTGTTCGCAGCGTACGCTCCTGATCGACGAGCATGCATTCGTGTCCTTTTTAACAACGAGTAATTAACATTCTATCGTAATCTATCGTTTATCTCGTGAATTATGTTATGTATATCAAAAGAATTTCGCGTGTTTGTAAATTAGTATCTAAAATCTCAACCCTTCGAGTACAAGCGCGTGATTCGACGTGAACATTATTTATACACATAGATAAGAAAGAGACAGTCTCGTTTATTGTAATCGACGACGCTACACACGTTTTGTGTACAAGTTTTCAATTAGAAAATCAGAGTCGACGAACGGGAGAACAATATGCCGTTGTTGTTCTTTGCCCGAAAACGAAACAGTATCGAGCAAATAATCATAATTTCTGTCATACGTCGAATGTAACTTATACATATTATGAATAACGCGTATATTCGTTCATTTCTTTTTATACAGCTTTTGATTGGTCCTTCCTGAAGTACCAATTGCCGGCAGGTATACCTATCGCGTCAGTACAGTGCCATCCGTTCGAGCGTTATCCAAATCGTTAACAATTAATAAAATATCGTATGATTTAACCATTTGGTAAGATGACTTTAAAATAACTAAGAATATGTACCGTATCAATTTTTGTTCAAGTCATTTCAAGATCTTTTCGCGTTATATCTTTTATGGCATTTATATCATTTGACACGAGATTCTAAACTCTGCGCAACGATCTGCTCCTTCCCTTTGCCACTTAAGAACATTACCATACCATTAGTCGATGCAAACAGAAGTAACATTAATTCGTAAATATATTTCTACGAAGCACGGACAAAATAACAAAACTGTGCAATTTTCTCCTTTATAAGTTCCGCTTGTGAGAATCGAACGAGTGATTAAAAAAAAAAAAAAAAAAAAAAAAAAAACATGATTATCCTTTGGGCAGCAATTCGAAATTAACGTGCGTAAAGGAAAGCTTGTAATGGTTACTTAAAAGAGTAACCAGTTGCGATTGATATATAAAATTTTTTCACTCGTGTAATTATATTATATTACATGTATAATATAATATAATTATAACATATATATACTGTACAAATATAATAGGAATCGTGAATAATAATCGATTCACGTTGCACTATTTGGTATTTCAGCTTGCACGTATATCTTTGGCAAACTGAAAAATGGCGAAAAAATGTATCGTATTAACTTAATTCGCTCTAAAAATAACAGCAATAATAATATTAATACCATTAATATTAAAGGTAATAATAAAATCTGTAAAGACCGATCGAGTCTTAGAGAAACGTAACGACAAAAAAAAAAAAAAGAAAAAAGAAAATAGAACTTCTCGATTAACGCATTCGCTACCGATCAAAGTTGACGGCATATGCGGGATATAGCTAAACGAACTCCGATCGACGACCGGAGTCGCCGACAGCGAACGTGTTACAAAAACTGAGTGATCGCACAATCTGAAATCAAGTTCCAAACGAGATGGCCACGAGTTATTTGATAAAATAATATTCTTGGCCGCTATTACAATATCGTTGTCTACACGCACTGTAAAACGGTCACCTCGTATCGTGAGCCTGCAGATGATTGGGAGCATCTGCAAAGGTGAATTTTAATTTGTACGCTTCTGCGACCAATATTCCTATTTCCGAATCGGTCCAATTTTGAGTAGGCAGGTTTTGTAGCATTAACATTAGTCCCTAAACAACAAATAATACCGTATCATTTCCATCGCCGTATTACGTTATTTAATAATCTCGTTTAATACTTACTTGAAAATCAGGTTGTAAAAGAAGGTGACGTCTCCAACGAAGAAGAAACGCAGCGCACACATAAAGTTGGAACGAAGCAAATCGATCGGATTCCGCCAAGTATGTATCCCATAAACGAATCGTGCAATGAAGAGGAATTTCTCTTGTTAATAAATTATTCATCCATCGGAAGGAAAACTGTAAGTAATCGACTCCGTGTTGATGCAGATGTTGATGCAACGGAGCTGGAAGAATGAATCGCTCGCATCAGCTAGCGATATCAAAATCGAGAAACAACAACGGAAAATAAACAAATTACGCACCATCGATTCTTTGTATAAGCTCTTTCAACTGATTTACTTTGTGCTGAATACCTAATTGAGCAAAGATATAATTATCTTGAATACCATCCAGAAACTTAGACAAGCACCAAAAACTATCTGCTTCTATTATATCCTTTTGTTCTTTTTCTAACGATGCTACATCGTAATTTTCCAAGTCTTGCCATGCTGACATTGGTACTGCCTCTTGTAAAAATACCAGAAAGAAAGGTGTCACCAGATCGTTCATTCCCTAAATAAAAGAACATAATACAAACAAGAAAAGAACATGCATATATACTCAAATATAATAATGCAATCTTACTTGAACGTATCCCGAAGCGGGATGACGAATAGCCCAAATATAAAGTATTCTTTCGAATATTAATTGTACCGTCGTTTGCTGAAATAACGAAATAAGCGGTGACATTCTTGGAATGTCAATATGAATTTGCCGATATGTATCTTGAAACCCTTCGTCTCTTTCTGTATCATAATACTGTTTCACTAAATTCCAATAATCTACGCGTTTACGTTCCAACACGTGCTGCCTTCGTTCTAAATTAGCTGGCAAATATTCCTGTATCGTGAAAAAGGAAAACAGTAGTTCAAGAAGTTTACAGAAAATTTATGCGTTCAATTTAAAATACGGTATAGTTTACCTTTCTTACTTACAGACAATAGCCTCCAAGTAACAGAACGCAGTCTTGCAGGTATACCCGACCATGACAATTGTCTTAATTCGTCTAAATTTAACACAGAAGCTTCCAAAAGAGATTGAAATTTATCTACTTTACTTACGCCATCTGCAAATGTTAATAAAAGCAACACTATATCGGGATTGAACGAATACGAGACAAGGATACCGAGATGTAACATGCATAAACACCTTGTTCTTTAGAAGGTATAAAAAATTTCGAAGGCGCGTTCGCTTGTCTCAATGGTTGTGGCCTACCCGGAAATTGTGTCGGTTTATGTTGAGGGGAAGCACCATATTTTACATTATCCGTATCTTCCGTGGAATGTTGACTGTTGTTCATTTGAGAATGCATCGACAAATTAGCATTTCGTAAATGCAACGGCTGTACAGCTAATCTTTGCAAAGCCTCTGCCCTTTTCTCTTCAGGAATAATTTCTTGTACACGGTGTTGAGGTTTTACGGATATTCCAGACTCTATACACGTTTTTCTTGATCGATGACTGTTAATAACGCTAATAGCAGCAGAATGGCTGACACGTTTCGATATCTTTACATCGGAAACGGTACAAAATTCATCGTCACCCGAATCCCAAGCATCGTCTATACTTTCTTGAAAATCCTGAAACGACGTACAACCACCGCTACTTCCAGATACGCCTCCGCTACTAGTAGACACTGCATTGGTTGAACCAGGCGCAAGATTTGTAGTACCTATTTTACCAAGTTTACCATCTTGTTTGGGACTTGGTCTTTTATCATATGTATCGCATATAAACAATTACACCACAATTAGTAATCGATCCTGAGTATTCGTTATGGTTTATATTTTAACATTATTAAATGTAACTTCAATTTTATGAACGCACGATCTAATGTAAATCGAACATACCTGCCTGGAACAGCACGCGTATTCTTTTTCCAAAATGACTGATGCGTCTGATAAATTTGACTATGCTGATTCTGGTTTTCCATAATGGTTGGAAATATTGTTAACTGGCACCTGCCACTTTTCCAAGATAATTGAAAACACGGTACAAATTCTTCATTCCCTTAGAAACAATCACTGAAACAATAATTGATATTGTCAGTATATACATTGTCGGTTAAAGTTTTTCAACTTGAACTATTCATTATTATTCATAGAAAACTACACAAAGTATATCATTGCATGTTGCAAGTAACGAGAATAAAGAATATTGAACATATTATATATGTATAAATAATCTTCTTTACATTTATCTTCCACATCAAATTATGAATTGTAAGTACATCATTAAATGTACTATGTTAAATGTAATCGCTTAAAAAGATATGTATATGAATATATATATATATATGTGTAAATATATCTAAAATAAATTTTTTGAAATGACATGCAGAATTAAATGTAAACACTGTTGTGTAAAAAGACGAATAGCAGAAAAATCATTTCATCAAATTTTGTGCTCCTAACTTATTATAAGTAGGTTATGTTCTATAGCGTACATATGAATCCGGATCAAAAGTCATGAATAGAATAAAAGAAAACGATACCGATTTACCCAGGAATGCAGTACGTCAATAGTAAACGAGTTAGCATAACACTTAAATTATTAAAATCCCTTAGAACATGGGATATTACGTGTATAAAGTAATTCCTTTCTTTTCGCATATACAGTTGACATCACGATAATACGCATTAAAGTACATGTATTATAAAATTTTTAATGTAAGACAACCTTTTTAAAATTTACCGAATATCAAGCGATATGCTGTATAAAAACCTCATCTTGTAAACGGTGACTGTTTTTGACATATAACACATTCATACCAGTGCTGCCACTGAAGAAATGGTTAAATTAAATGTAAATGTAACAATTATTATATGTATGTAATATATATTGTTTAAAAATACATATATCTTTCTTCATCATTAATCGCTTGTATTTTTATCAAATATTTTATGATAGAGTATTTGATAAAAATCTTACAATCGTACACGTATAAGTATATAAAATATCAATCAAATTGTAATATATACAATTAGAGCTGTACAAATTTGAACATTCGAATATACTTATTCCTTCTACACGTATTTATCGAGCCTTCTAACTTGCTTTGTTTCTATCGGTAGGTCGTAAACAGAGAAATGGAATGAGTTCCGAGGTAGCTGAACATTTAAAATTTAGCGTATCGGTGTGATACACAAATATATACAGTATATTAAATACGTAATAATGTTATGTTCGAAAAGAAGATCCAACTTTTATATTTTTATCTTCTTTATATCCAAACATTTTTGACAAGACATATCGGTGTGATATTTCCGATAAAAATGAAGAGAAACATAACATAATTGTAATAATTAATTTTATTTCGAGGAAAAGCAAGTAATGTATTTAAATATATAAGTAAGATCCAAATTATATCGTATCAACAAAATCAAAGGTAAACCAGCAATGTTTTATAAGTATAAGTGAATCACGAAGAATAAATACATGAATGGTATATACATAAATATTGTTTTGAGATGAATCTGTTTTGCTTAACTGTATTTTTGATGTTATATAAACATTGTACATCTATTTACATATACATATGTTGAGCGTTACAATCTATGCGAAGGCAACGTCACGTGAATTATGCATATGATATACATATATCTACCACAAACTTATGTAAAACAATATATACTTATTTATAATGATACACCAGGTAATATTACGCTATATACATAGATATTTACAAATAATGTAGTACGTGCGATCCAACGTAATCAGTATGATCAGTAGCCGTCAGTCGGCGCGTATGTTCCGCGCACCATCGTGTTTGTTAACGGTGCGTTTCAAGATATCTAGCAAATTTTAAATAAAAATGTAAAAAACTGTCCATAACTTGTTGCATTTTAATATACTACGTTAAAAGCAGGTTAGAAATGTATACGGATAGATGTTAGTTTCTCTGTGCTTTGTTGGTGATTCGATATTGTTACCATTTGATGTTTAATAAATTAATGGTAAGTTACGTATGTACAATAATTTATAATATTTGAATAGATTTCAACTGTTATTTTATTAGTTTGCAATTACCGATTAACTAGTTTAGTAAATCCACGAGTCATCCTAATATGTATTATTAAGAATTTAAGAGAGATCTATACAGGTCTGCCGTGCCATCGCGTTAACTCAATTATACTTTCTTTGTAACACTCTACTTTAGATTGCTTCCGGATTCTTTATACTATTCGAATATTCTTTTATCTTCTTTTAAATAAACATAAAATTAAATTTCGTACTTTTCCTATTCATTTCACTACATTGTGTAATGTTTTCAATTCAAATTAATTTCATTTTATAGCTTTATGCCTAATATTATACAATCTTTTATTTCCATCACATTATTATTATTTCTATCACAGTTTTGTGGAAGTTAAAATGTAAAAGTTTGTAGAAGTAAAAGTAAAATTGTAAAATTGTAGAAGTTTTTATAGTTCACGATAAATATTTGATATTACCTTCACTAAAAATTCTTATCATTATGATATCTCTTTAACTAATTTCTAATTCCTTATCACTGATGAAGGTACCTTGCTCTATCGTATCATTTTTGTTAGTACGTATAATAATTTATGAACATGTTTAATACAACTTAAATTGTTAATATCAGTTTTCTACTAATTATTATAAAGGCAAAGGAATTGAAAGAATATGTTGTGCTTCTTCTTTTTGTTGTAT
The DNA here is from genome assembly GCA_945859555.1 of Megachile ligniseca. Classification (NCBI taxonomy): domain Eukaryota; kingdom Metazoa; phylum Arthropoda; class Insecta; order Hymenoptera; family Megachilidae; genus Megachile; species Megachile ligniseca. The sequence goes on from OX243786.1 coordinate 12,303,860, forward strand.
TTTCTATTAAGTATATAAATTGTAGTTTTATCATGAAACTAGAAAAGCAATGACCTAAAACTAAACGAGCACAGTTGAGAAATCTGTTTGAGAGAATAACTTTCACCTTTAATAATTAGTGTTTTTAGTGCAAAAGGGAATCAGTTTAGAAAATATATCAAATATAACTAATGTTAACATACCAAATGTCACTGTATTATATAGCATATGCTATTTTATTTTTCAAGGTATTTTCAATATCGATTCAAAATGTCGGACATAGAAGAAGATGAAGTATGTATATACGCTTTTATGATAAATATAAAAGTATTTATCATTTGTATTTATTATTATTGTTTTGACTAATCTATAATTTTAATCATTAATTTAGTTTCAAGATGCTCAAGAGTCTATCCCACAGTAAGTATTTTAAACATGTATTAATACATATGTGTATTATGTGTTTAATACATATATATTATTATATAAAAGCAATTATGTCTTGTTTTTAGACCAACTACCATGGATTTAGATACAGCAATAATGGAAGCAAAAAAAGCTATACATTATTTTTTTAATAATGATTTTGAAGAAGCACGGAAAATTATGGAGCCTTGGGCAAGCAGTAGCATATATCATTCTTTAGGAACAAGTGTATTCGCCTTCCTTGAAGCCATTTTTACTTTTGAACAAGTATTAAATCACAATATATCGTGATATTTGGATAAATATATCTTTCAATAACACATTATAATATGCATTGCTTAGAAACAGATTGAAAAGGCAGCTGGGGCTGTAAAACAGTGCATGAGTGTATGCATGAAACAACGCAAACATGCAACACTAACAGAAAATATAGGCAAAATGGTCAAGAAGACTAATTATGATACTTATACGATTGGTAATTACATTAAAATATATATATATATATATATATATATATATATATATATTATATATAGAAAGCGCAGCACGTTTTGTCAAGTTATTTACTTTGCTTTTGGTCTGTGTCATGCAATGAAATTACTCGATATTTTGTTTCTTCCCAAAGAGCATGTAATATCTTAACATTTAAACAATTTCTTATTTACGACAATTCCTTTTACTGCTTGAATTTACAACATCGGTCACTTGAAATAGTTTATATAACTTTAAATTTGCTTTTAATTCATAATTTTAAGCATTTTCAAAAATTTGAATGATTTGTGTACTCATATTATGCGTATTATTCTCTATATGTACTGTACTAAGTAAGTAGACGCAAAGCATACAGGGAATGATAGACGATTAATATTGCAGAGGAAGTGCATGCGGAACTATGTTATGCCGAATCACTCCTTTTAAAATCGATGCTCACATTTGTGGAGGACGAGACATTGGTCAGCTTTGTCAAGGCTGGATTGAAAATTCGTACCTGCTTTCTGTCGTATAAGTAAACAAATCATATCACTATCTGTTCATTTCAGTTTTATATATAATAACTCGAAACAGTTCTTTATACATATGTCATTTTCTTTTAGAGAATGTTTAACAATACTGAATAGTCGAAAGTGGGAAAATGATGTTCATAAAATACATTTCGAGAGTGGTGTTCGTACGGGAATTGGTGCATTTAATTTGGTACATATAACTGTTTTTGTTATACATAATTATTCATGTAATATGTTATAACAATTTTAACGATGTTATAGATGATTTCGTTATTACCAGCAAAAATTATTAAGCTTCTGGAATTTATTGGATTTTCGGGCGATAAAGTGAGTAAAAATGATATTCTTTGATACAAAACTATTTTCTACATTCACTCTACATTGATTTAATAATATTTTCGTCCATAGGAATATGGCTTATCAGAATTAGAAGCGGGATATAAAGAAAGAAGGGGATTACGACATGTGCTATGCGCAATGATTCTCTTAGCTTACAATTTAATAGCATCTTTTGTCTTAAGCCATACAGACGGTGATTTAGATTTATGTGAAAAAGTTTTAGAAGAAGAATTAAATCTGTATCCGAACGGTGTGTGGTTTTTATTTTTCAAAGGAAGGCTAGAATTAACCAGAGGGAATTTTGAGAATTCTTTAGAATGGTATACAAAATCTTGGAAAAGTCAAGACCTGTGGCCTCAATTTCATCATATTTGTTTTTGGGAATTAATGTGGGCACACTGTGGGTTACAGCAATGGAAACAAGCTGCAACATTCGCTAGTACATTGGCCAAGGAATCAAATTGGTCACGTACCATTTACTTATATCAAAAAGCTGCGATTCTTATCATGCAGAAACCGCCAACACAGAGCGAAGAAAAACAAACGATAGATAGTTTAATGATGAAGGTACCTACGTACAAACAACGTATCGCTGGAAAATCATTGCCCATGGAAAAATTCGTTATAAAGAAGGCTGAACGTTATTTTGCCCAAAAAAAAAATCTAGTCCTTCCTGTATTTGAACTTATGTATATGTGGAATTTGTTCCGAATGATTGGAAAACGACAAGATTTAATGTTAAATATATTTAAAGTAATAGAAGATGCGGAGAAGGAGTTGAGAAAGGTTACGTAAGTATTTTGTTCTCGTTCGATTTCTTTTCGATTTCTTTAGATGTGTTCTTAAGTTGTTTTAAATATGTTACAGAAAAACCGAATATCATGCCGACAACGAAGCACTTATATTGCTTTTAAAAGGTGCTTGTTTACGACAAATGAAGCACCCTTTATTGGCCGAAGATTGTTTAAGACGTGTTTTCGAGTTGGATAAATCGATTAGGGAAGATACTTATTTACTCCCTTATGCTACGGTAGAATTAGCTTTGGTAGCCCAAGATCAAGGAAACATTCAACTCGCTATTAGTTTCCTAGAGGATGCTAAGTATGTAATTACCTTTTTCTCCATTGAATATGTTTCTATGCGGAATGTGTATTAATCAGTAATTAATATGTCATTTATTTTTGTTTACAGAAAGAACTTTACCGGGTATATGTTAGAGTCTAGATTACATTTCAAAATTCATTCCGATTTGATGAGATTAACAGGAAAGAAAACAGAAGATATTTTAGTATAATGATACTTGGAAATCATAATTTCTGTAAGAAAGACTCGTTACTGCCAATAGTATCACTATTGCAGCTTCAAGCACAGTTTTATTTAATGATTTATTTTTACACGACAAACTGATGGATAATTTTTTAATTTCAAAACATCTTTGCCGATTTTTACGCGAGAATCAGTATCTTATTTTATTACCGTTTATCTGTAATTAATACTATTGTTTAGTGTATTTTTTACAACTAGTTCAGAAAGATTAGACAAAGGTTAAGGGGTTAAATTATTTGTTCATATTAAATTATTTGTTTATTTTAAATTATTTCTGTTATAGAATATATTGAAGTATCTTTAAGGGCAGATAAAATACCAATTCAATTGGTACTAATAAAATTAACAGTGTCATCCGCGTGTATACATACGTGTATATACGAATCAAATGCAGTATATATGCACTCGTTGACACAGGTTATGGGAGTGATGTTTAATAAACTATAAATTAAATAATACCTATAAGTAAGAGGTAAAATCGAAATAATAAAGCGGTTTATTGCTAATTGAATTTGTCGTACTGGAAGCTGACTCGTAATTTTGCTTTGCGCATTTTTTTATTTGACGCTTTACAGGTTGACGAATACGTACATTCCTGTTAAAAAAAAAAGGAAAAAACACGCGAAAGCACATAATCTTTTTATACATTTTTTTGTATTCTTTTACGCTATTTTCCAAGATTACATGTTGTCGTTCATATATTACTTATGCTGTTGTTATGCTAAATCTTCAGTATTTTTTTTAAGAATTTTTGTTACATGTTTATACATATATGTACTAATTGGATAAATAATGGCGTGTAGAATTCTATTTCTATTTTATATAGGGTGGACCAGTAATTATTAGTATTTAAATTATTTTCGAGGCTATAAACGATAGAGAAAACAAATGTTATAGATAAAATTGAAAAACAAAAACATAGAAGTCATCGTATACAAGTTGCAATGGTTTACTTTTATCGCTAAAAAGCTAGAAAGTTTTCTTGCCTTCTTTCTCAATTACTGTTGTTAATTATTATTAAGAATGGGTAATATCAAATTGTTTGAAATTATTAAAAACGATGTAATCTTTGCTGGATATTACATTGTATTATACTAGTGTTGCAATATTGTAATTATATAACTAGTCAAATGTAATAATAGTATTTTGTACTATACATAAATTACTATTGTTAAAATAATATCATACTCTATATTATTAATTGCATGTAGAATTTAATGTTGCGCACTTTCTTCACCCGCTTCTTGTGCATTAATTTTGATCAAGCTTGGCACAACTATTGTAGAACTCGACAAGCTTCAGTACTTGTCGAAACTAGGATTTTTAAATTTGGGCCAGAAATGAGGATATTTGAAATCAAAGTTAGCCCAGATTAATTTTTATAGAACGATATCACATTAACGCCGTTTCTATTGTCTTCCTTACAATGTATTGCAAACAGAATTTTCATGTTGACAGTATATACATTAACAGTATTCAGTATTGAAGTATCTTGCATCTAAATCTGATCGCAAACGGTCTGAAAATGGACCTCATACAATTTTAATTTTCATCACTTTTACATTTGGAGTGTGTTTGCGTATGTTGCTGTGCACAATAGGGAGGTTTATAGGGCCTACAAAAAGGGTTAACCTCTTAATATAATTAGTATAGCTTCAGAAGATATTTTTTAAAATAAATATTAATTTTATTCGAATTTTGTTGGGTTTGGTTTTTTGAAAATTAATATTTTTCCATGTACTGACAGAAAACGGTACACGTGGCGCCATCTAGCGGCGAAACGGACGAACTACTCGAACAAATCGTATGCCCGAATACTAATATAAGGAAATTATAAAAAGTCATATTTCGTAACTTTCACCACACATTATGCTTCCTGAGGCATTTTGAAGTAAATTTCTATTAACATTTGATGCATTCTATTGTCGATTAAGCCCACAAAATCGTTATTTGTTGAATTTGATCCAAAACGGTACAGGTGGCGCCATCTAGCGGTGAAAGTTGGAACTACGAAAATAGAAAATTCCGATTTTCTCGAAAATTAGCCACTTTTCCGAAATTCTGAGATATACAAATTGTTCCTTGTCGTCTACGGAATCGAATGAATCCTACTATGACCCGCTGGGACCATTAGAAACGAAAATGAAAAAATAGTTCAATTCATGGACCAAAAATATGCCGTCCATCTAGCGGTGAAAGTTGGAACTACGAAAATAGAAAATTCCGATTTTCTCGAAAATTAGCCACTTTTCCGAAATTCTGAGATATACAAATTGTTCCTTGTCGTCTACGGAATCGAATGAATCCTACTATGACCCGCTGGGACCATTAGAAACGAAAATGAAAAAATAGTTCAATTCATGGACCAAAAATATGCCGTCCATCTAGCGGTGAAAGTTGGAACTACGAAAATAGAAAATTCCGATTTTCTCGAAAATTAGCCACTTTTCCGAAATTCTGAGATATACAAATTGTTCCTTGTCGCCTACGGAATCGAATGAATCCTATTATGACCCGCTGGGATCATTAGAAACGAAAATGAAAAAATAGTTCAATTCATGGACCAAAAATATGCCGTCCATCTAGCGGTGAAAGTTGGAACTAATGGAGACAAATTTGAAATAATACCTCTTGTGAAATATTGGTTTTCTGGGCTTAATCGGCAATAATATGCATCAAGTATTAATAATAGTTTTCTTTAAGATATCTCTGGAATCATAATATGCCCAGAAAGTGGTTAAATATGCCTTTTTATAATTTCCTAATATGCGTATACGGACATACGATTTTTTCGGTTAGTTCACCTGTTTCGCCGCTAGATGGCGCTGCTCTTTTGTCCATAAAATGCCCTTATTTTTATTTTCGTTTCTAGCACTTTTTGCAAGCTTTTGTGACATTATTTCTATTCTGATTTGATCATATAACAGTGTACAAGCCTCAGAAATACTTGAAATTCGCTAATTTTGACAAAAATCGCAATTTTCTATTTTCGTAGTTCCAACTTTCACCGCTAGATGGACGGCATTTTTTTGGTCCATGAATTGAACTATTTTTTCATTTTCGTTTCTAATGGTCCCAGCGGGTCATAATAGGATTCATTCGATTCCGTAGACGACAAGGAACAATTTGTATATCTCAGAATTTCGGAAAAGTGGCTAATTTTCGAGAAAATCGGAATTTTCTATTTTCGTAGTTCCAACTTTCACCGCTAGATGGACGGCATATTTTTGGTCCATGAATTGAACTATTTTTTCATTTTCGTTTCTAATGGTCCCAGCGGGTCATAATAGGATTCATTCGATTCCGTAGACGACAAGGAACAATTTGTATATCTCAGAATTCCGGAAAAGTGGCTAATTTTCGAGAAAATCGGAATTTTCTATTTTCGTAGTTCCAACTTTCACCGCTAGATGGACGGCATTTTTTTGGTCCATGAATTGAACTATTTTTTCATTTTCGTTTCTAATGGTCCCAGCGGGTCATAATAGGATTCATTCGATTCCGTAGACGACAAGGAACAATTTGTATATCTCAGAATTCCGGAAAAGTGGCTAATTTTCGAGAAAATCGGAATTTTCTATTTTCGTAGTTCCAACTTTCACCGCTAGATGGACGGCATTTTTTTGGTCCATGAATTGAACTATTTTTTCATTTTCGTTTCTAATGGTCCCAGCGGGTCATAATAGGATTCATTCGATTCCGCAGGCGACAAGGAACAATTTGTATATCTCAGAATTTCGGAAAAGTGGCTAATTTTCGAGAAAATCGGAATTTTCTGTTTTCGTAGTTCCAACTTTCACCGCTAGATGGCGCAATCTGAAGCATTATTTAATATAACCTTATGAGCTCAATGTAGAATTATTTTTCAATCTTCGTTGCGCTGGTGGAGTAATTATTAAACGCAGAAATGCCTTATTTTATGTAAAAACGGAATTTTTTGTTTGTATAGTTTTACGTTTACCTGCTAGATGACACTAGTGGTACTGTTCCCAAACAGAGAGCGCGAAAATATAAATCGTGAAATATATATCCGCAGGTGGTTTCCAATATGCATTAAAATTTTTACATTAATTGCTTCACAATGAACTATTGTCTCGTATGTGTTTTTTACACGTTAGGTTGCTGCGATTCTTACGTTGCAAATATAAATATCACTGTAATATTCAATTATAATAAACGTTAAATTACATTCTTATGTAATTCCTGTAATCATCTTTCTGACACGTAGGGTAAATATAACAGCTTACTTTAAATCATAAGCACGTAGTACATTTGAAAATGTTAGTATTTACCGATTTCGGAAATGCCTTGAATGGTATTGCGAGCGGTAGGGACATGTTCCTGTTAGCTGCCATTTTCCCGAGGGAAGCCAGATTTGCTCTTGATTGTATATACAATACAAATATATAATTTTATAAGTCAATAAGCACATTAATACTTATCAATGGCAAGTATAATTGGTTGATACATGGTTATTTTGTATGTAATGGGATTTTACGAGTAATAGTAAAAGCGTTTAATCGTTACACGATTGGTAAGGAATAGTCTAACCTATTTTGTCATTCCGTCAAGCCGGCTTTATAAAAGTATAATCAATTCTTCTCTATTCTGATTTATTTTAAATTCGACGCAACATAAAATTACCGTAAATTAATTATTGCAATTTATTGGTTTTATAAAAATTTGGGATTATGGTAGATTAAGTGATAAAATTTAAGCGATAAAAACGTGGAGGTGAAGTTATGTATTATCTGTACAAAGATATAATTGGTTACAGGTGCTACAAGTAATGTTTTTCAGTGTTTTTGTTCTTAGCGTTGCTTTATATTATCCAATTTATGAATTTAATTGCAGGTCAGATGTTATTTTTATAAGATTAAAACAGCGGATAACAATAGACTAGTTATATCGGTGCAATGCCTGCTTGTCAGTGATACGTATTCGGGTAAATGGCTGTTGTAGAATTATGGACAAAAATATATGTACAAAAAACAAGTAGTAAAATTATTTTAATATTTACAAGGTAACGAATAAAGCAAGAAAGATTATCATATTAGATACAATGGCATTGGACATCCAAGGTTCTCTTAGAGAAGCTCTGTACGAGACATTGACCGGAATATTATCTCCTCATCGAGAAACTCGTCAAGCAGCGGAACAACGGATACAGGCCTTGGAAGTTACAGAGGAGTTTGGTATACATTTAACAGAGTTTGTAGTAGATCCTAATGGACACCTACCTATCAGACAGTTAGCATCCGTATTGTTGAAACAATACGTAGAAACACACTGGTCTTCTATGGCTGAAAAATTTCGTCCTCCTGAGATAAGACACGCGACAAAGGAAAGAATTAAAGAATTACTGCCACTAGGTCTTCGTGAATCAATTAGTAAGGTAATTGTCATTTACGATCGCGCACAGATACAGGTGGTTAATCGTTAAAATTGATTGGTTCAGGTACGGGCAGCGGTAGCTTATGCCATATCGGCAATCGCGCATTGGGACTGGCCCGAAAATTGGCCAGGTCTATTCGATATACTCGTCAGTTGTTTGAGCGGAGAAAGCGAATACGCCGTTCACGGAGCAATGAGAGTTTTGACCGAATTTACTTCCGATCTTACCGACAATCAATTACCTAATGTGGGACCAGTGATTCTTCAAGAAATGTATAGAATATTTCAGAGCGAAAACGTAAGATTGCGAATATTCCGTAGAATCGAGAACATAGTAGAATAGCGACGAAAGGCATCGTTTAATTTTATTCCAGCAATACTCCATTAGAACTCGAGGGCGCGCGGTTGAAATTTTTACGACTATCACGTCTTTAGTTGCCGCTACGGGAGTATATCAAAAAGGATTTACAGAACAATATCTACAACCAGTTATTCCGATGTTTTGCGAGAAATTTGTACAATGTTTACGAGTGCCTGATGGTCCAACTAGCGACAGTGGGCTTAAAACCGACGTGATCAAAGCTATAAATTGCCTGGTCACCAAATTACCTAAATACGTATCAAGTTTCTTACCTCAGATGTTACCGCCTGTTTGGGAAACTTTAACGCAAAGCGCGAAAATTTATCAAGAAGGATCGGTGAACGGAGATGGGGATACAAATAATAAAGAGGTCGATTCGGATGGTGAGTATTGTGGATCGTAAATGTTTTTGAAAATGATTACTAATAATCGGTGTCTTCTCTAATTAGGCGAGGTGATCAACTTCGGTAACTTGATCATCGCGATATTCGAGTTTGTTCATTCTATCGTGGATCGTAAACGTTTCTCGAACCTGTTGGATAATTTACTGCAAGAATTAATGTACTACTTGGTTATCTTTATGCAAATAACCGACGACCAAATCGAACAATGGACGACGAGTCCGAATCAGTTTGTCGAGGAGGAGGACGTATTCGCTTACAACGTTCGCATTTCTGCGCAAGAGTTATTAACGGTAGGTAAAGATCGAGGCGAAATCGATACTCTGTATATATTCTTTATCGTTCGACGAACAGGCGCTCGTTAATTATTCCGAGGAAAAAGCGGTGAACGCGCTTTGCGAGGTAGTTACTCGTCACATCGAAGCAACGAATAGATTGCGAACCGCGAACGACGGAACCGAGAGCAACGAGACGTGGTGGAAACTACGAGAATCTTCGATTCTAGCTTTAAGTAAAATAAAGGACGCCGTCGTTGAGAAACAACAGGCTGGAATGCTTCGGTTCGACATCGTTCGATTTTTAGACACGATCGTTCTAGCCACTCTAAAAGACTCTGGTAAGAAAATTGATTCGAGCGCGTATACGCGTTGATTGTCGTTGATTTAACGCGTGTACGATGATAATTTACAGAAGCATCGTCGCTACTTCTTGGTCGTTGTTTGTGCGTCGGTGGAAAATACGCGGAGATAATGCCACCAGAAATGAGTTCGCGTTTCCTGGAGGCAACAGTTAACGGGTTGCAAGAAAATCAACCCGCGTGTATCCGTATCAGCGCGGTAAAGGCCATTTATTGGTTTTGCAAAGCATCGACGACGGAAGGTAACAACACGCTCGGCAATATTATACGATCTCATTTGCCGAATATATTTCAAGGGCTGTTTAATATGGCCAATCAACCCTCGACCGAAATCTTGACGTTAGTCATGGAAACTTTGCAAGTGTTGGTTCTGGTAATATCGAGCGCAACGATTTTCACCGTATTCGGTAGGTGTTTTTCTCGTCGTCTCTCTTCGGCATAACTTTCGTTACTTTTGCAGTTGGACAAGGCGTTCACCGGTTCGGTCGAGAACAAAGTGTGTCCGTTGACGATCGCGGTGTTCCTGAAATTCTATAGCGATCCAGTGATATTGGATCTGTGTCAAGACATCTTCAAAAGTTTGACTCAGAATTCCGAATGCATAGGACCGTTGCAGACTCGTCTGATACCAACGTTGACCAGCATGATGGCAGTAACACCGATGGATAAATCGAAGGACGGTAATATTTGTTCGATCGTTGGGGAACGCGTAGAGCGCGTAGAGCGCGTAGGAGAAAAGAATTTCAACGTTATCTCGTAACGTTTCTTCGACAGAGAAATGTCGGAACGTAGCTTTGGACGTTCTGCAGGTGTTGGTACAGTACTCACCGCGACCATTGAGCAGCGCGTTGGTCGAAACAGCGTTTCCTGCCGCGTGTCATTGTATTCTGAATTCAGACGACAACGAAACGCTGCAAAGCGGCGGTGAAGTGATACGCACTTACCTGTCGGTGGCCGCTCGACAGGTGATGGAGCATCGGGACAACGACGGGCAAACGGGTTTACAGTACATACTGCAAATAGTCGGGCAGCTGTTGAATCCGCAGGTAAGTTGACCGATCTCGCGGAAAAAAACGATCGTGTTTAGCGTTAGTTTTTCTCGAGCGAGGGTGCAGCGAGCGTCGAGTGATATTCGATAACGCGTTCGCAGTCGAGCGAGTTTACGGCTACTTTCGTGGGACGGCTGGTGACGACGTTGATCAGGAAAGCGGGTAACACGCTGGGCGAGAATCTCGATCTGTTATTAAAGGCTGTGTTGAGTAAAATGCAGCGGGTCGAAACGTTGACCGTGGTACAGAGTTTACTCATGATATACGCTCATCTGATAAACACCGAGTTTGACGCGGTCTTAAATTTTCTGTCAACCGTACCGGGCCCGACAGGACAAAGCGCTCTCGCTTTCGTGCTCTCCGAATGGGTCAGCAGGCAACACTTATTCTTCGGTAGATACGACCGAAAAGTGGCAACGGTCGCGCTTTGTAAGATATTAGAGTACGGCGTTACTCACGGCGATAGTCGACTCAACGAAATCACCGTCAAAGGAGACCAGATATTTTCAGGTTCGTATCTTTACCGTACATTAGCCGAGGCGCGTATTACGAACACCGGTAAGCGATAAGAGACGAACGGGGAAGTGAACTCGAGGAGAATAATATTTTCAAGGCGCATCTCGTTTCGATGTGTTCACCGGTAAGGAAAATAGTAGTAGATCGAATAGCCGCAGAGTGTATCTATAAAATATTTATTCGGAAACAGCGAGTGTCGAACTAAAATTCGAGAATACACAGGAAACGAGGAAGGCGTGAGGACTAGGAGCAAAGCCGAATCACAGCCTTATCAGTGGACCACGGTGCCAGTTTTGGCCAAGATATTCAAGCTGATAATCAACGAATTGTCGAACGACATCGAAGCGGTCGCTGCGAATCAGGAGACGGACGTTAGTAAACATGTTTGGTATTCCGATTTACATTCTAGAATAAAGTTAAACGAAAGACCGTTCCGATCGTTTGTTCGATCACGCAGGAATCCGAGGACGACGACGAAGGCGACGGTGATAACGCTTACTTGGATCCAGGCTACGAAACCATGCTACGTAAGCGCGAACGAGCTGTCATTTAATCTCGTTATTTTGCTAATTGACGATCCCGTAGTCGATAACAGGGTGTATCGTAACCGTTTTACTTTGTCGAGCAGTGTTGGAAGAAGCCGCGAACGAAGCGGAGGAAGACGAAGACGATCCAGAGCTGTTGCAAGATTCCATATATCATTTGAATCTCAGTCAATACTTGCAAGATTTTTTGTTAAACTTTTCGACTCATCATTGTTTTCCGGCATACGTCGAGCATCTGAATATTCCGGAACGAAAAGTTTTGACCAGTTTAAATATCAACGTATCGTTTATGCAGTGAATAGGTCGTCGACGAATTACTAGATAGACGATATCGATGATAAGGACAAAAGAGAAAATAAGAGGAAGCGTTTGAAAAGGTCGATAATAAAATACGCATTTCTTTGTACGGCCCGTGTACTTGTGTGCTTTACGACGGTTTTCCCAAAAGTCTCTCGTGCCGATCGCTCGTTTTATTCGTCCGCGTCCGTCCACTACGATTTACCACCGTTGCCTCCCGATCATCGAACGATCATCGTCGGGGAAAAAATAGTTACACCGGATTACCGACGATCATTCTTTTCGCGTAACATCCATTGTTACATCTATCGTACATATCTACAGAAGCGTACTCGTTTTCTATTCTCCGTCCGCAATAAAGTTTCAGCTCGTGTAAAATAGTCTACTCTTATGCGCGTATACGTATCGTTATACGAAAGATCTATATATATTTACAACCGTCTTTAATATTATCGATAACTATTAAACTACCGTCGTTCGTAGTCCGATCAGTAAAAAGGATATATAAAAAAAAAAAAAAAAAAAAAAAAAAAACAAATGGTGTGCTCGCAAGGAGGAACAGGGACGTGGATCGATCGAAATATCTATATACGAAGTGGTAGGTAGCGACCAGGACGAGAGAAAGGGAGGAAGTTTCGGGAAAACGACTCAGACGGTCGTCACCGAGAGGAGACCCATCAGCTTCCCACCGGTTCCCGAACCTGTCGTTCCACCGACTCTGTTTCCATGGACCAACATCTCCTGAACGGTGGTAAAATCGTCGAGAGCGTTTTTCTTGCGGGCCATCTTCTTGTGACTAAGCTCCAAGATGTTGAACGGTTTCTTCGCGATTTTCTCATCCCCGTGTTCGCAGATCAGCAACTGGTTGGTCTGCTGCGATTGAAGCTGTTGCTGTTGATGATGATGTTGCAACATCAATTCCTGCTGCCTTTGTTTGCGCTCGCGAGCACGTTCCAGTTGCCTTTTCCGTTCCTCCTTGGTCCAGTATCTGCCGATCTGAAACAGAGGAGAGGGAACGCGCGAGTGTCGGCGAATCCCGTGAACCGGTGTTCGGTAGCGAAGCAAGCGAGAAAATTCGTGGTGGCTACCTTCGCTTCCGACATGGTGTCGTCTTCCGTGCTATGGCCAGCTCGTTCCTCGGATATCTTGATCGCTCTGTTTCTGAGAATGCGATTTCTGACCGGCCTCCTCGCGATGTATCTCGTCCCGTCCGCTCTCCTCTTCACTTTCCATTCCATCTGCACGTCGTTTCCTTTGCCTTCGGGCGGTACCCAGGGACTCGAAGCGCACACTTGTTGACTTCCGATGAACTGATATCGCGTCAGATTCGGGGCTTGAAAGTTACCGTGAGACCTGGACTTTTTGGCGGTACCGCCGTTGTCCCGTTGAGCGGCGACCGTCGTGTTTCTTCGATCGAGCGCTCGTTTGAACAGCTGCTGCTGCAAGAGCATCGTCTGTTGAAGATTCGCCATGTTCGTGTACATGGTCTCGGCGGGTAAGGTGGCGGTGGCGGTAACAGTGGTGGTGGCGACGACGAGGGTGGCGGTGTTGGTGGTGGTGGTAGTGGAGGTCGTCATCGTCGGATCGACTACTCCCCTATCCCTGAAATGATGAGCGCCCGAGCCTCTTCTCGTCGACTGACTCTTGGTCTGTTTGTTCGCGGACGCGAGACAAGTGCAAGCCAGTCTTTGTTGCTGTTGTTGCGCCGTCGGCGTTTTCGGTGGGCAAAGGACCAACGTGCTTTTGTGATGGTCCCGTTCGCCTCGTTGCAGTTCCAGCGTCAGCGGATTGCTATTGCACGATTCACCGGTGTTGTACGCGCTCGAACTGTCCTTCTCCTCGCCGGAGCTGTTGCTCTTCGACGAAGAGTACCATCTGCCGATCTGTGGAACGATCGTTGGAACTACGCTCGCGTTCGTCGTCGAAATGGTGGTTACCGGCAACGAGACGTTCGCGATCGCGGCCACGGTCGCAATCGTGGTCAGGGTCGTGGTCGCGATGGCGGTCACGGTCGCGGCAGTGGTCGGTGTCGCGAGCGCGACGCAATGATTCGACTGCGGCCAGTGACGGTGCTCGTACGGAGACGAGTAGATCGGTTCGCTGTCCGATTCCGGTATCGTCTCGTAGATGTGTTCCGTTTCGTTCCACGCGTGATTCGAATAAGCGTCGGCCAGTTTCACCGAACCCGGACCGCCGCAATTCGAGTTGGACGACTGTTGATTCGATCGCAAGCATAGCCCCTCCATCTTTTTCGAACAGTCCTTGAGCGCTTCCGGTACGAGCTGTTTGCGATCGTGATCCGTTTGACGCGCCGGCGACGTAGCGTTTTTTCCGGATTTTTGCGAGTTTAACGAGGAGCAGGTCGACGAGGACGAGGTAGTGGTGTTGCTGGTGATTGTGGTGGTGGCGGTGGTGGTGGTGGTGGTGTTGGTGGTGGTGACGGCAGCGGCGGCTGCGACGGTGACAATCGTGGTAGAGCCGGTGTGAGAGGGCACCGGAGGGGGAGGCTTCAACGCGGAACCGTCCTGTTCCGTTTCTTTGGTACGTTCTTCCGTTTGCTGCTGTTGTTGCCGGATCAACTGTTCGATCAAACTGTTCTGGTAGGAGGGTAGATGATCCGGCGAGAAAGACGGCGAGCCCTGAACAGAGAGCGATCGTCGAGGGTGAAGAGTTTAGAGGGAATCGCGAGGTTTATCGCGCGATCAGTGGTACCGATCGAAGTTCGAAGGAGAGACTCACCCGACGATAAGCGCGTCTGTCCTCGTACTCGTCGTCCTACGAACAGACATCGAGAAACGCGTTATCTAGCTGCTGACAAATGATCAAACTCCGGACCGTGAAAAATGTTTTACCTGATAGAGGCATCGACTGACGAGAATGGTTACGGCGTTCTTCGTCTCGGCGAACAGGTTCTCCGTCTGCTCTTTGTTCGCCACGTCCTTTCCGTTCACCTGAAACGAGAACGACGCGGCTTACCGACGGTCCAGAGCAAATCCGCCGCGCCTAGTCGTCGCGTTCGTTTTTTCATCCGATTTCCCTCGAGTCGACCACTTTGTCCGCAATTACGATCCGCCTAACGAGATTAGAAGGGTAGCAGGTTGGAAGGATATCGCGAGGAATTGGTCGGACGCGGCTTGACGCCGCCAACGGAACTCGGTTCGTTCTCGTTGTTCGTTAATCGAATGAACCGTTCCGTCTAGCGGCGAATCGTCGAGACGAGAGAAGAAGATCGCTTGTATCGTTCGAGATCGATAAGGTAATTACCCTCAATATTTGGTCGCCTTCCCTTAATCGGCCGTCTCGCGCCGCCACGCTTTCCGGAACTATCTCGGAGATGTAGACCTCCGTGTCGGCGTCCTCGCTACCCGAGCCCGAGCTGTAACACACCGTGAGTCCCAGCTTCTCGGCGCTTGCCGTTTTCCGTAACGTCACTTCCTGCGTAAAAGAAATCGTTTTAGACCGTAATTCGATTGTAGACCGTAAAAGATCTAGGAAACGGACGTACCTCGAAATCCATGTCGTGCGCGAGGAAATGCTCGAAGGCGTCGTTCGGCTGGTCGTCGTTCGCTAGGAGGGACACCTCCTCTTCGGCTTCTTCGAGGAGACCGGCCCAATCGGTCTGCACCGCGGTCGATACCAAAGTCGGACAAACGTTCACCGGCTGTTGTTCTTTCCTGTTCGGCTCGATCGTCTTCTCCTCGTTTTTCTCCTGCTCCTTCCACGCGGTTCGTTGTCCGTGCACCGACTGCCGGCGAAGCACCTCGACGACGATCGGTTCCTGGGCCGATTGAAAGCAACGCACCGCATCCTCGTGACTAGAGTTCGACACGTCTTGTCCGTTCACCTGCGAACCGAAGCGCAAACGCGTCGCGTCTCGTCAATTTGTTTCGCGTCGAAAGAAACGGGGACAAGTACGGCCAGTCGACGAGCGATCAAAAGAAAATCTCGACTCCGAGGTTGCTCCTGCCAGGAATCAAGTCGTATTTATGCGACGGGACTATCAACGAGGTCAATGGGCGAAACGCGAGGAGAAACGTCGAAACAAGGTTGTTGCTCCCTGTTTGAAAAAAAGCGTGGCAGAAAAAAGTACTTTTCCGCGAGCACATCGCGAATTTTTCCTACAATCCGTCAACGGAATTAAACCGATAGGAGTTTTAAGCGGTGATCCTTTCTCGACCGATTTATCCCGACTATTCGTTTCCGATCGCTCCGTGTCCAGTTACGTTTTATTTTCCCGCGAACGTGGCGAGAGTTTTTCAAAACTCTCTCGTGGAAACGAACGAAACGGTCGTTTCTCTTTCTCGTCGTCGTTTCATTTCCGAGCCTTCTGTTCGCAAACGAAGGCACCGATGGTCGTCATCCTGATCGGCATCGTACGTTTTTCGAGCACGTTCATCCTCGGCGTTTCCGCGCGTTGCTTCCATGAAAGGCTTTAGCCCCGGAACGTTTCGAAAGGTCGTACGGAACGCGGCCAGCACTCGCGTAATTACTCTGGCTCCCTTCTGTACGGTCGAAAATCAGGATTTTCACGGAAAACTCTCTCTCTGTCCAGATTCGCCTTCGGTGCTTCCTAATCGTCGAACAATCGGAGGACAGAGGGGAAGAAAAAGCAAATCGAAAGCTAGACTCGGGTTCGCAATTTTTCGATCGATGCGACGCGACGCGAGGCGACGCGACGCGACGGTTCGTTCGTTTCCTGGTCTAACCACCCGTCCGCTCTTCCTTTCGTTCGATTAGTCGCGATCGAAAGACGCTTCCGAGCGTTTTACTGCTCGCCCCTTGTCGTTCCGCGCGAAAGAAACTATTCATTCGGTGGCTGGCGTGCAACAAGCGAACTCTCGTTTCTTTCGTTCGCGCCACGCTACTCGGAGTTGATCTTTCATCGATCTTTCACCGCGTATCGTCTCGTTGGCCGAACGAGGATAATACTCACTCGGAACGGCGAGTCTATTTCGAAACGGCGCGGCACGGCGCGGCACGGCGCGGCGAGCAGCGATACGCGTACGCGCGCTACGGAAAAGGATCGTTTGACTCCGTGCGTGGTTTGCGGCAAACACCAGGAGCAAAGAGAACGGGACCGGGAAAAGGAAAAGGGATACGGGACGAGGCAGCGAGTCGAACGGAAAAGGCCGAGAGAAGGTAAAGAGGGCAAAGGTAAGGGAATAAGGGAAGGCGGAGAGGGAGTGGGAGGACAGAGGTTGGAGCGGAGGCGAAGGAAGAGAAGGGAGAACGAGCAAGCATTTCCGTCGGCAAAGCGTAGATTGCGAGGTGGGTAGCGAGGAGAGCGGCTGACGAGGGAAAAGGAATCGCGTACAAGGAAGAAAAAAGCGAGCCGTCAAGCTGTCGCTCGCGTTCCGTAAACACGGAAGTCTGAAGTGTTCCGACTTTGAACACCGACGGCTACCGAACGACGACGACGACGACGACGACGACGACGACGTTTCGTCTTCTCGGTTTTCTCGTTCGATTCGAATTGTTCAGCTTTCGAATCGTCGAGTAGGTAATATACGATGTACTTGGAAAGTCGACATCCAGCGATCATATCGGATCGGTACTGTTTGGAAAAATGATAGATCTAGGGAAGACGACGCGACCAGCGGTAGCGAAAATGTAAGCGTCTCGTCGGAGCTCGATGCGGTCGATGCGGTTTAGAGCGCGAGCGAAACTCGGACACGCTTTCGAGAACGAAATGAAACGGAATGAAACGGAATGAAAGGGAACGGAAGCGGTGCCATGACGCGATAATCGCGATGAGACAGTTCCGACAGCGGTCGGATCGGATGCGGACAGAGACGGATGGCAGGCAATTTAAAATCGCGGTTCGGCCTTATCTCGCGTCACGGTCACCACCCTCTCTCTCTCCCAGAGATCGCTCTGCGCCCTTTGCTCTTCTCGGCTCTCTCGCTTTTCCGTTTTTTCCACTCTTTCGCTTTCGTTCTTTCTTCCCCTTTTCCAACGCGTTCCCGCTTACGCGTTACTTTCTCCGCCGGAACGGACTCGCCGATATTCCTGCTCCCCGCGCAGGCACACGTATCTAAGCGAGTCAACGATCGCGGAAAGAGGCGAGCCAGAGCTCGAGGCGTAATGCCCTCTCGCCGAGACGAACGTATTCGGAAATTGACGCGTTCAAACACGACCGCCGCTTTCTCGAGGGAACGAAGCGGAAATCGTCGAGTTCGCGTTTACGGCGACGTCGGGACGCACGGAAATCTCGCTCGAGGAAAAAGGAACCGGATTCGCACGGGATTTCCAGTTTACCCAGCATAACGACCGTCGCGTCATCCTATGTAAACTCGAGTTCCGCTTTGCTTCGAGCCGCTCTCGTTCGACTTTCGCCCACGTCCGCGTTTCGAATCGCTGCTCGAGCACACGGCTCGGCCCGACCCGATTCGATCGCGAATTAGACCAAGAAACATCTCCGAGCGTACAGCCGCTCCTCTTTTTCCTCTCGTCCGTCTATACCCGTCGTTTATCCGTTCGTTCGTTCGTTCGTTCATCATTCGTTCGTTCGTGGAATATTCGCTCGTTTTCTCTCCCGATCGCGTTTGTTCGCGATGCTACCGAGAGAAGAGATTAAAGAGGGAACACACCGAGCGAAGAGAGCAAACAACGATCGCGCACCTTTTACGCAGCACCGATTGATATCGAGCCTCTCCATCTGCCAATTAAAAAAACGCAGCCCCGTCGCGTCGCGTCGCGACGATCGCGAATAGAATCGCGTTGGTATGCTGGTAACCGCGTTCGACGATAAACTGATAGCTCGTTTGATCGTGGGGAAAACAGATTGACCGGTGAGCATCGCGTCGTACCATCCACGTTCCAGGAGGCGGACACGAACGACGGGCCGGAGTCAACGAACGGATTAAGGACGATCCGCTCTGCCGTTTTTAACCCCTTTCACCGAGATTCTCCTGTTTTATCCGTTGTTATTCGCGACGATAGGCGCTTATTAGCGTATCGATCGACCGATCGATTCCCCGAACGGAGAGACGACGATAGATTTGCCGATCTCGTAGGGAGAAGAGGATATACGCGTAGGTGCGCACCCGCGCGATAAGACTCGACGAGGAAGGGATCGATGAAAACGGTCGCGCGCGCGTCGAAAGACGAGCGAGAAAATTGAACGAACGGAAAAAAACGCGCTCGCTCGGGCGGACAACCGTGAAAACGTCGACCGATCGCTATCAGGTTCGCGCAACCTCCACTCTGGTCTCGGATTAACGGGAAAATTTCTTCCGGTCCGCTAAAAAGAGAAAACGTCGTTTCTAGTTTTGTCTCTGCTCGCTGTTCGCGCGACGAGTAATAAGCGATCCGAGCGTCTCCCGTTCGATTATCCAGGATCGTTCGAAATCATTGCCGCGTCGCGTCGCGTCGGTCCTTTCGGTTCGTCTCTCTTTCTCGCGTCGTCACCCTTCGCGATGCCGCGACGCGCGCAAATTTTCATCCCGAACCGTTATCGGATTTTCTCGATCCCTCGGCTACGGCAGCCCTCGTCGTCGCTCGATCGTTCAAAACGCGATTCGCAAATTGCTCGCATGCAAGGAGGGTCGGATAGATTACGCGTCGACGAAGATTCACGGGTACCGAGAGGGTAATCGGTTTTCGCCGATGCGACGAGCGCCGGGCACAAAAGTTTTCGTTTTTTTCGACTTTTGCTTCCGTTCGTTGGCTCGAATTCGCGGGAAACTGGCGGACGATACCGTAGCAGTATCGCGTCGCGAAAGACGTTGCGGTTTCGAAGAGAAACGGCGAAATCAGGAAGACGAGCGAAAACGTTCGGGACGGTCGGCGAACGCGCCATTGATCGGTGTCCTCCACGCGCGAACGAATACCGTTCCGCGCGACATCCTCGCTCTTTCGAGCGCGAACCGTCCGTCGTCCCTTTGCTCGTCCAAGCACGCGTCGATGCCCGCGCGATACGCGATCCGTGCCCACGTAGTCGATATTCCGCTCGCGACGCGAAGGAACCGCGCCGGAACGAGAAACGAATAGCGGATAACGGGGGAGGAGGTTCGGCCAGTCAGCGAGCCGCGACGGCAACGCGACTAACTGGAGATTTGCCAAGCCAGCTCCTCGATTAATTTATTTCGTCTGGAGCAGCGCGCGCGTGTCGATTCTCTCCGGACCAGCCTGAGACGAACAACTCGGTCATATCCGCTTCTCCGACGCTTCTCCGACGCTTCTCCGACGCTTCTCCGACGCTTCTCGATTTCTTAGAATCGACGTTTACGAGGAAAATCCAATTCGTAACGAATTGGATCGATCGTTCGCGAGCCCTTGCAACCAGTTCGATATCGCGCTTTCGTAATCGCAGTTTCGAGGATGCGCGGCTAATTTCGTGCGCCAAGTTAAACGCGATTAGGACCTCTATCACGATCCATTAACCTCCGGTAGCTCGCGGGGTTTGAAGGGAGCGCCTAACCTAACTCCGCTACCAGCCATCCAATCCCGTCCCGAAAATCTCTAGCAATCTCCGCGGCGAAATTTCCTCCCCACGGCGCGTGCCGTAATTTCGGAATTCGCGTTTCGCGTTTCGCGTTGCCGTTAACTGTGCTCGCGAGCGTTCCCGTTCCTCGCAGCCTCGCTATTTTCGAGCAACCTCCAATCGAACGGCAGCTTCGACGTAACGCGTTTACGCTTCGTCGATTTCTTCCGGTCGAGAAGCAGCTACCTTCCGGAAGACGGAGCTCCAACGAATACGAGTGTCCAGGACGCTTAACCGACCAACGAACAAACGACTCTCCCTCCGTTGTCGCCTGACTGCGCTTCGAGCGCGAACAAACCGGTTACTCGGTGAACAACAGCGCTTCGATCGAAAACGTTGCCAACCGATGCGACGACCAACGACCGCCACCGAAGCGAACTGCTACGAACGCGACGCGAAACGACATTCGAAAAAGCAGCCAACGAAAGAACCGATCGTCGGACTCGAAAGCTTCGGGGTTTAATTAGGTTTCTTTTCGGGTACCGTGCTACTTCGAAATCGCGAGGAACGTTATCGTCGTTAATTACCCTCTCGACTCGACGCGTTTAATCTACCGAAACGGACGAGTGCGCGCCTCCGCTCTTCGCCGAACGATTCCGCGCCGCTGTCGAGCAAACTTACGCCGCGGGATCCGATAACGAGCCTGAAAATTCGAAATATCGAATGAAAGCGAAAAAAAGGAGGTCGTTCGTTCGCGCGACGGCTGACCAGCTTACGAACAAAAGATTTCGTCGCGATACCGATCGATCATCGGGACAATAGTTCTTCTTTTCTTTTCCGCTTAAAGTAAATAGTTTTTCGTTCGGTCGTTCCTCGACGGGCAGCACAGGTAAAGACCGTTTGCACCTTCGCAACGAATAGGGCGAAGAGTGAAGAGCGAGAACGCTCGAAAGCTAGATCGGTCGGTACGTTTTCCATTAATTTAGGTAACTGCTGGAAATCATGGATGCCAACGCGATCGTCTAGTCCACGATGTAAAGACGTACTCGCGTAAACCGATCGAGCGAAACCAGAATTTTCTTATACTTTCTTCGTTTTTCCGCAGGATCGATACGACGAGTTTCGGCGACGCGGCGACGGATCGGCGCCGCGTCGTCTAGTCTCGTTAGCCGAACGATCCTTACAATGGACGAGGCTGGGCAAACGGTACGGCGCGAGAGAGATTCGATAAAACGGTCAAATCGATTGGGCGAGCTCGCGTTTCGTACGGGCTATCGGCAAAGGAGAGGTAAATGGATTTCGAGGAGTCCGCGCTATCGCGGAGAGCCCGTTAAACGACTAGCGAGTTCGAACGAATTTAAAGCAGGCTCTCTTCGTCCAAAAGGATCTTTATCGAGGAGCCGTTCATTTCGATCGATAACCCCGTTCATCTGATCCGGACCTTTTCACGGACTCGGAAATACGAGTTATTCGTATTTGGCAACGTGTTCGCGAAATTCCTCAGCCATCGATACCGATCGAATCGAATCGATGCGAGCCTTTCCACTTCCGAACATTCCATCATCCACCGTCCCTTTCGAGCAAGCGATCGTACTCGATACCGTACGCGTTTCCGACGCGTTCGTTCGTTCGTTCGTTCGTTCGTTCGTTCCTCGAGTAGCGCGAACTCGTCTTCCGGAGCCTCGTCTTACCCGATTCTATATATCGAGATAAAGCTCGTTATCGGAAAAAGCTTTCTTCGCGAACACTGCATACAACGAGGAGGAACAAACTTTTCAATTATTCTGCCAGGGAAGAAAAGTTCCGAGTTACGCTCCCGATCGGATAGAAAAATCGATAATCGAGCTTTCGAAACGGCGAAGAAACGGCGGCAGACCGCGTCGTGTCGCAAGGAGATCGCGAATTAGCTCGGACGAACGACTCGTCGAGAGTCTGAGAAACTTCGATTTCTATTTCTTTATTTCCTAGCGATCGTTTCTTCGGGATAAGTTTTTCAACGGAGCACGAATACGCCACTTGGACGAGTTAGGCAAAACCGATTCGGTCGGTGATCGTTCGAATCGGAGAAAATTTCAGGCAATCTGGAAGCCAACGATACCGGCATTACTCGTTTCGCAACGGTAACCTTCGATATTTACGCTTCACGGAGAATTTCGATCGCGTAAACGACGCCGAACAGACGCTCGAGAGGAGCTTCCGGTCTCGAACGCTCAGCCGCGCGACAATTCGAACGCCTATCGAAAGATTAACCGACTCGAGCGTTCGACGTTCCGACTCCCTCTCGACGTCGACCAATCTCGACGAAGAAACGCCAACGAAAGGGAAAAGGTAAGGAAAAAGGTAAGGAAATCGGCTCGTTGGCCGCGCGAGACGTAAAGAACAACTGGAACGTTCTCGAATAGAGCCGTCCAGGCGTTTCGAGTGCAGGGTATCGAACATCGTACTTTGGGAATTCGCGATCGATCGATCGATTTTTCCGCGATCGGTCCTTCGTGTCCGATTCCGTTCACGGTTTCTCCGAGTCGAAGAATCGGTCTTCGAACCGAGTGTACTCGTAACGGCTCTGCTCTTTATTACCCGGTTGCCGGTTCGATGACCCACCTCTCCGACGAATAGAGCAGAGAAATCGAGCGTCGCGCGATCGGTTTTGCGGTCATCCTCGGGGAGTCGAAGCGTTACCGGCGCACCGCATCGGGACGAACGAGACCTTCCTCCTAAATCCCATCAACGTCGCCCAGAGCAAATCCTTACATAATGGAGCGATTTCGTCGAGCCATCGATCCTCGGGCTTCTCCTCGGTCTCTCTCTCCTGTCGTCGCCGGCAGCCCCTTCTGCCTCGTCTCTCTCTCGGTCTTCTTCAATTTTCTACCTACGCGTTCACGTATTCTCGCGAAGCGCGTCACTCTTCGAATCGTATCGATACCGGTGAGCGTTACAGCGATTTCGGAAACGCTCCTCCTCGTGCATACCACTCGCCGTAGCAAACCCTTCGTCTATCAGCGTAATTACCGCTTCTCGCAATTCCAAATGCCTGGCGGCTGGTTACGGTTGCGGTGTTGCGGTGATGCGGTGATGCGGTGATGCGGTGTTGCGGTGGACGATGGGCCGTCGAGGCTCGCTCGATATCGCAACGACGCGCCGTGCCGCGGTTCGATTCGCGAACCGATTCTCCGATCTTAATCCCCTGCGACGACAGCGAGAGGCCCGTCGAACCCGAGCGAACGTCTTCGCGAACGTCTTCGAGACCGAAAGAGCGCGGACCTGCGGGAGAAAAGTGGCAAACGGAAAAAAGAGAAGCGAGCGCGAACGAAACTAGTTTCTCCGTATTTCTAAAGCCTCAGTTGGCTCCAACTAGCGGACAACTCTGACCACGGTTGACCGAGCACGGACTCTCCCCCTCGGCAAATACTGGCTTCGGCACACAATATTATCGCGCTCCAGGGATCTAAACTATCGCTTCAGCCGCGACCGCTTCAGCCGGTGCGCGTCAAACTTCCTCTTCCCACCGAGACGAACTCTTTCAACGGGCGCGACCTCGTCGCTCGCCGACTTTCGCGGCTCGTTGCTTCCTTTTTACGACGCTCTCGTTCGAACGCGATGCGACGCGACGCGACACCCCTTTCAAGTGGAGAACATTCGCCCTTTCGAGTCCTTATCGTCGACCTGACGGTGAATACGCGCGATGACCGGTCGTTCGACGAATCGGATTCGTTTCGACTTCGGTTAACTGCTGGGAAAGAAAAGAGTCGGTACGCGACGACGTTCGAATCGATCGCGCCTTCTTCGAAGTCGAGCGTCGACGAATAATTCTGTCGAGCAATTAATGCCGCGACATTGGCGCAATTAACGAACACGCCCCGAGAAACGTTATCCGTCGCCCTAATCACCTTTCCTCCGCTTTGATTTCTCGCTCGCTCCCTTTTTATCGAGGGTGCGAATTAACGAGCTATTTCTTTCGCCTTGACGGCGATCAAAAGCAGCAACCTCGTCCTTCGATCGGCGAGTTAGGCGTCGCGTCGCGTTCTCGGACGAGGAATCGACTCTCTCTCCGAGCAACGTTTGGCTAGTCTCGCGAGCGTATCGCGCTCGAATCGTCGGGAGAAACGCGCGTATTCGGAACCGAAGGACAGAAGGCGAAAAAGAAAATGGGGGAGAAAGAATAAAGCCGGCGCGCGCGCCAGTCACCCTCCCGGATTCGGCTGGAGAAAAGAACGGTCGCTCGGGAGACGGATAACGGGAACGAGCGAAGACTGGAAGCGGGATCGCGACAAAATCGAATTGGATCAGACGTATCGGATACGACACGGAGGTGGCTTCGATGAAACCTTCGTGGATTCGGTCGCGATTTCGATTTTTCTGCCGATCCGTAATCGCTTTTCAACCTCGAAATTCGTGGACTCTAAAAATTTCAACAGCGAAACGCGTTACGGAACGCGTGTCGCGTCGAAACAATAGCGTCACGCTATGGCGAACGCGCATCAAGGCACAGCACTTAAGCGTACGTCCGCGGGGATCGGTTGACCTCCTCCACCTCCTCTTTCTCTCCAACGTACCTACTGTCTGCAAAAGCTTTTACGAGCAAGCGTCGAGTGGTAAGCTTCCATCGTTCTGGTAAACCTCGATAGAAGTAAGCCGTCCTGTTTCCTTCTCTGTCGTTTCGTCCCGTCCCACTCTGCGCGAACTCCGACCCGCCGATTCAGATTCGTCCTTCTCGCGCGTATCTTACGAGACCAACGAACGCCTACGAAATCGTTTTTCCTATCGTCAACAGCGGACGGCCAACGTGCTCAGAGAGAAACACGGTACACACTGCGCGCGACGTGTTTCGCCCGTGCATCGATAAAGACACCGACCACCTTCTCTCTTTCTGGCTCGTTCGATTCGATACTCGATGCTCGAAAACAGTTATCAAGAACGATAACGCTTCTCGAGTAACCGACGAGGCGAGAACGTATCCGCGAGCAGCGCGTTACGCGGCAACGTTCGATCGAAAACCTTCATAAAATCACGAGCAAATTAATGGCTGAAATAACCAGACGAGTCACTCGACGAAAGAAACTTATTGTTAGCCAACTACGGTTTCGTCGCGTCTCGTATGTAGAAGCGTAATTGCTCGAAGAAAGAGCACTTATTCGCGGCCGTTGAAAGAAAGAGGAAACGGAAAAAGGCCAACCTTTAAAGACGATACGAATAAAAGACGATACGATTTCCGTAGCAAGCTGGCGGAAAACGATCAGAACCAGTTGTTGCGAACGGCACGAGCGTATAAGCGAACGAGTCTTCTCGAAGCCTATTGCTCCACCGAACCAATTTCCAACCGTTCCCGCTCGATTTAGCGTTTTAATAAAACCCTTCCGACCTTGCGCGGCTTGGAATTACGAGGAACGCGGAAAACAAGAAAAACGCGTGCAAACGAACGAGAAGGATCGAAGGAAGAGAAGAAGAGAAGAAGAGAAGAAGAGAAGAAGAGAAGAAGAAGGAAGGGTCACGCTAATGACGGCATAGATTTGTACCCTCCATTTACCCGTTTCGTTCGCATCTCGTCGCGAGGAGAGTCGAGAAAGGATGACTACGGAGGCGGAAAGGAAGATGCTGAAAGGGCCGCGAGTCGCTTAAAACCCCTAAACGCGCGGAATAATTTACGATCGGTTTCGTCCGCGTTCACAACCACGATCTTCCTCCACGGTTTCTTTCAACTTCTTTTTTCGCTCTCTTCTCGACCGCCTCCCTTCCGGCTTTCCCGAGAAGCCGAGAAACCGAGAAATCGAGAAACCGAGAGTTTCGAGAGCGAACGAATTATCGGCTTTTCCCGTTCCTACGAACCTAACCAGGCAACAAGTCGACACGGAAAGAGGCGCGAGCGATCGACTCATCGCACGGTTTTCTATCGGTGTGTCGATATCGACGAGACGGACAGCACCGGCTGCTGGGACGGCCAGCAAGAAAGAAGAAAAAAAAAGTAACGGAAGCAAAACCTCGACTCAATTAGCTATATCCAGCTTAATGAAAGCGGTCGCGACGATCCAATAAAATTCTAATAAAGTCGCGCTCGATGCCGCGTTACAACGGGAAACGGAGAGAGAAAATAGAAGCGAGCGGCGAAGCGAGGCGTGCCGGGAGACGGGCCGACCGAGCTACCAACGAGGAAGAAGAACGGGAGAACGGGAGAAAGAGACTCGAGATCGAACAGAGAACAGAGAGAAAGGGAAGCAATGCGATAAACGAGTAAAACGGAAAGGAAGGGACAATGGAGAAGATTCGAGGAACTTATAGGCGCGGCGGATTCGCATCGGTCGAACAACGCGAACGCGACAAACGGACGTAGAAAACGAGACAAGTATCCTTTCGCGCGACTCCAAACGCGGACTTAGAGTTCCGATGGAAATTAAACGAAATTAAGTTCAGTTTACGGACAGTTTACGAGAGTGTCGCGAGCCACGATCGATGAGTTTTCCTGATCGTCGAAGGAGAAAAAGAAGGAGATCGGGATTAGAGTCGCGCGACGGAAATGGAAAGAACGAGAGGAAAAGCGAGGAAAGGAAGCGATGACCGAACACGCAAAGTCGGAAAAGCAAACGGAAGCGCGAGAGCAGCGTCGAAATACGAACGTAAAGACGGATCCGAGAAAAAGTTGGAGCGTGCCACCGAGAGAATGTTTCTAGATTTCCGCGAGGAAGAAGGAAAGAAAGAGACTGATTTTCCTGACTACGCCGAACAATGGATGCATCCATCGCCGTGATGCGCTCCACTTTTTCTCTATGCTCGTCCTCGTCGCCACCCACAAGTTCTCGACCTCGTCCTCCTCGACGAGTTGGTATCGATGTTCGTTTTTACGAATCGTTTTCGTTCGCGTCGCGACTCTATTCGCGAAATTGACTCGCGAGTCGTCGCATCGCATCGCATCGCATCGCATCGCATCGCATCGCATCGCATCGCATCGCATCGCATCGCATCGCATCGCATCGCATCGCATCGCATCGGAAAAGATTTCCACGAGGAACTCGACGAGAGAAACGCGTCGTTGATTCAGCCAATCTTTTTGTTTTTCTCGCGTAAACGCAACGTTCGCGCGTTGCTCGCGCGATAGAAAAGAAACCGAAGAAACAACGCGGTTATTCGATGCTACGAAAGGAAACGAGATTCTACCGGGAATAAAATGACCTCGATGTTCCGTCGCGCGTTTTTCCCCTCGTGCACGCTATTTATTCTCCTCGCCGGTGGAATCGCTTCCCCTCGCACCCGTTCCCGTAACCCCTCGCACCGTTTTCCCCGATTTTCCCCGATTTATCCCGAAAAACAATAGCAGTTTCCGATTGACGCGGCCTACCCGTAGTAGCCGTCGCGCGATCAAAGG
Source organism: Megachile ligniseca (assembly GCA_945859555.1). Lineage (NCBI taxonomy): Eukaryota > Metazoa > Arthropoda > Insecta > Hymenoptera > Megachilidae > Megachile > Megachile ligniseca. The sequence continues at coordinate 12,331,913 of OX243786.1, forward strand.
GGACGCTGCGTGAAATCGGTACGGAAGTTTCGCGAGAAAGCCGTAGAGAAAAGCCCCGAAAAACCGACGGCCAGGTTTTTTATGCAGTTACAGATAAATAGCGAGGGATCAGAGTGTTAGTACCGACGCAGCCTGCCCGCCACCCCGCGCCGCGTCAAATACATAATATCCCCAACCGTTTCGCCTCCGTAACTCGCTAGTAGTTGAAACGGAACGTTCATTAATTTCCCCGAAACGAGAATGATCGCGGTATCGTGGAACGGCTACTGGATCAGGGTTCGAACAGATGACTTCGATGAGCCTAGGCTAACGCGACACAGCGTTCGGTTATCTCGTATCTTTCGTTGTCCGTTCGAGACGCGTTTTGTAAAAGTTGGAATCGATTCGCGTCGAAGCTGCTCGTTTCGCGCTTCCTACTCAACGTGAAAGTTAAATGACGTGGCTAGCTATTCCGTCAACTCGTAAAAGACCGCGCTCGGTTATTAAACAAGGCAACCGACGTGACGAAGAAAAAGGACCGTGCAAACAGAGAGCGCGAGGGAAGGAGAAAAGCTCCCTACTGTACGCTGTTTGCCTTTTCTCCCTGCCCTTCGCCATTTTCCTCTTTCCCTTTACCGTCTTCTTCGGTTTGCGATCTCGTTGCACCGCAACGGAGAAAAGACGAACGACCGCGATGGAAAGACGCGTGCGGAAATGCGTCGAAGAAAATTGAACGGAGAACCCCTTTCGTCGCGCAGATTTCGACGAAAGTCGACTCGGTAAGATCGTTGCCACGAATCGATGTTTCTTTCGAGGAACTCGCTAACGCGCCTTTCCTATATCCGATCGATCGGCCATTTTCACATTAGCATACAATTTTACGCGCTCGACCAGAAATACTCGTTACTATTAGCGAAAGGATGGACGGTGGACGATCGAAAAACGTATCGAAAAACGTATCGAAAAATCGAAGGAATTTTACGCCGTCCTCGACGATATCGAACGCGATCTCGCAGATCGCAGAGTGTAGTAAGCGGCGCGTCGTTTCTCGCAACCTTTTAAATCGTTTCAAACGCCGATGCTATCTTTCGTTTTTCTCGGACGGTCTTGGTCGTGACGCGAACCTCTCTCCACGATGAATGCGCCACATTCAACTCTACCAACGGACAGTCCGCTCGCTTTTCTACGTCCTCCGTAAAACCACTCCGTGTCACCCTTTTGCCGCTTCCTCCGCCCCCGCCTTCCCACAAAGTTCTCTCGAGAAAAACTCTGTTCGGAATACAGCGCGCTCGACAATTTGTTCGCGACGCTCGAACAAACGGCCGAACATCTTCCGTTTCTGAGCGTACGGATACGATTGTCCGTGCACGAACTAAACATTACCGGGAATGAATGAACCGCGTAAACAGTTGATAGACCGGTGGACTTTCCTTCCACCTTAAATTTCCTAGCCTTCTACGAAAAATCCACTATTTCGATCTACTAGTGTGTTTCGCGGAGCCAGCGTCGAACAATCGGTTACTAAACGGTTTAGAACAACCGACTTCTAACCGATAATCGGCGCGTCGTCGGTAGGGCATGGATACGAAACGAATTGAAACGAATCGAAACGAAACGAACAACGAGGAAAGATTTGTTCGTTAATCGGCAACGAAGAAAAGAACGGGAACGGATTGGTCGATAGAGCGGCATAATCGAGGACGGAGAATAGCCCGAAGAAATAGCTTCTCGTCCCGTTTCTGGCACTCGGCTGTTCCGATGTTCTCCGGTTCCGTCGAAATGTAGGTACGCGCGATAATGGAAAGCTCGACGAAATTAATCCGACTCCGATGATTCGGTGGAGCGAGACACGGAGGAGCAAACGAGGAGACGAGAGTAAATGTAGCACGAGAAACGCAACGATTACGCGCTCGCGCATTCCTCGAGCCTACTTTACTTCGTGATTTCGCGTTCGAATATACTTAACGACTACGAACGAATTACTTACGAGTAGAATATACTTAGCGAATACAAACGGAAACGATAAATGCGAGAAATGCGCCCGCGCGCGTGTTGGCCCGACCCGTCCGGTTTTTATTCTCGACCGGGTGCCGTCTTTCCGACCCTAAGCCGTCGTGTTTCGAGCAACAACACGCTCGTATCGCGACCTTTCGCTTCGGCCTCCGAGTTACGCGCGTTTCTCTATCCTCCGTTGCTGTATTTTCTCCGTTTCCCTTTTAAACGCATTGTTCGCGCATCGATGAACGAACGATAGAACGATAGAACGATAGAACGATAGAACGATAGAACGATAGAAAGAGCGCAGCGAACGGAACGGACGATCGTTAAGGTTGGATCGAGTATGTCAGAAAAATATTCGGAATTCCCAGCCCACCTTCTCCTCCGTTCTTCTACTCCGACAATGATTTTCTTCTTGTTCGACACGCATTATTATCGCTATCGAACGAGCTTCGGCACGCTAACGAGCTCCGACCACGATAAACCCAGGCCGGTTCGATAAACGCCGTAGCCGGTTGTTCGCAGGATCGATATCCGTTAACGATGCCTCTCGCGAATCGGTTAAGAATACTGGGAAAAATAATTAATCCTTGCTCGACTTTAAATCTTCCTAACCGTCCGAATCGTTTCCCGATTCGCAGCCATTCTCGATAGAAAACGATTTCCGAAACTCTGTTTGTCCGTCTCCGATTTTTGTATTCCCTTTTACGGTGCTCGGCCTCTTCTCTCCGTTTTCCATGAAACCGAACCAACATTTTTCAACCGGCCCGAAATCTCCCTCTCTCTCTCTCTCTCTCTCTCTCTCTCTTTCACGGACATTTATCGTTCCCGCCCTACCGTGTGAAAGAAACTTTCCCTTTCGCTCACCCTCCAGCCCCTCCTTTCTCTTTCTCTTTCTCTTTCGCTTTGTCTCCCATTAACCACCAACGCGTACCACTATACATATACTTGGTTTGCCGATTCGTCTACTCGTAAAACGATCAAAACGTGATAAACGAGAGAAAGGTGGAAAAGAAGCGGCAAGATTCGCTGGCTCGCAAGAACGAACACGACAGAGTCGGGAACCGCGTAAACCGTCGCCCTACGCCCGGCGTCGCTGGAATGCGCTCCAAAAATATCCGATCGCGATCCACCGGCAACGAACCCGTACGAATAGATCGCCAACGAATAGTATGCCAACGATCGACGCAAGACAAAGGCAAAGATCGTTCGCGCCGGCATGGCACGAACGAATTCCGAAACTCGAGCACCGTTTCTCAACAAATCTCGGCTCGCTCTCCTCGCTTCTACGTTTTGCCAGCTGTGCGTCCTTTTCGGAGGAACGGCTCGCCGTAATTCGAGAAGCGAAACGGAAATCGCTCGACGTTACGAACGCGTTGCAAGACTCCCTCGACGACGGACAGATTTCGTCCGACAGATCGTCTTTCGCGGTCAAAGTTAAACGATACCGAACGGGTATCTTTCTGTAGCCTGTTCTCCTCACCGATCGCTTCTCTAACAGTGATTCTCGAAGATTCTCGAATCGAGCACGATCTCTCGGTTGCGTCGCGACGACGTCCGATTTCGACGGATCGATGCGACAACGCGCGATCGTTTCTTCGCCGAATTTCGAGTCCTACGCACTCTGGCGATTTGAAAATTACGCGATTAATAGACGCGAGCTGTCCGTTCAATTAAAATGTCCCGGCGAACTTACGATGACAACGCGTTATTACGGGGCACGCTCGCGTACCGTGCGCGTTCGACGCGACGCGACTGATCGATAAAAGTACACGCACGGTCAAATTGCATTCCGTATCAATTTATCGAGTAACGACCGCGTTTAATCGGCTGCTCGTAAACGGCGATAAAACGTCGAAATTACTTTCGGAATACCTTTCGATCCAGACGAAAATCCTTTTCAACGAAAGGCTTATTCAATCTATCTACATATAATATAAGCTAACGATAGTCTACAGGGATTTAAAGACATTCTAATTAGTTCGACTAACGTCTGTCCGATGCGTCGCCGGATACTGGCGTACTGGCGAAAAGAAATACGGAAGGGAAGAAAGATCGAGAGAAGGGAGGAAAAGAGAGAAGGAAGAGCGATGGAAAAGGGGCTAAGGAAGCAAGCCAGAAGAAGAGGGAGAAAGAGTATCGCTCGGGGGCGAGGATCGCGATAGGGGGAAAACAACGGTGACGAAGAAGGAGGGGCAGGGAGGAGAAACCGTAGAGATTCCGGGGCTTTATTGGCGCAAATGGCAATTATCTCGAGTACGCAGGGAGTGTTCGGAGAAAAGAATTAAAATATTTCCACCGTTCTCAGCTGTCAAGTAATTTTTCCGATTTCATCCTTTCTTCTCTCCTCTCGTTCTACCTTCTTCGCCCCTCCCTCCTCTCTTTCGCTCTTCGTTCCGTAACGAACACTTAACGCGTTACGGCAACGCGATATCGCTTCGTTACCGCAAGACGGTACCCGCGACCAAACTAATTGGAAATCTCGCGGGCATTGCACCGCTCGCGACTACGCAGATGCGACCTTTCGACGATACCGAATCTTTCCGCGTTATCGAAAGCTTCCGATGAGAACTTTCCTTCCCAAAAGGCTTCCCAAAGGGGTGTATTCGCCAACGTCGCCGATCCTGCTCGTCGATTATCGCGAATGACCGATGATATTGGACGCGACGCGACGCGACGCGACGCGACTGATCGAAAGAAAGCGCGTAATCGATAGGAAGAACAGAAGCACCGCGTGTTGAGTTATCACCGATCTGATCGCACCACGGATCTCGATTCTTCCCGCGGAAAGCACGTACGGAGCACTCGCGGACTATCTGTTCCGACTAGCAGCGGTTCCGTTGCAACAACAGGGGGAAAGGTTCGTAACGAAATGCCGCGAATCGATCAGAACGTAAAGTGCCAAGTAGCTAAAAGTTTATCGTGCAGCGTCGCGTCGCCTCGCCTCGCCTCGCCTCGCGTCATCCGCAACGATTACCGCGGTAATTTTCGTCGAGCGAGTGTCGCCTCCGATACCGTAGATTTCGATATAGGATGCTTTTTACTTCTGTCACTGAAGGGTCTCTCTGTTTCCGCGCCAACCGCGACTACTCGAGTACGCTCGAGAAACCCGCGGCGACGTTTCACCGACACCCCGAGGCGTTCGTTCTTCAACGACGCGACCGTTATTTCGCGCTTACCGACTTAAACGCTCCTTCTCGCCGCTCTCTGCTATTCTCTCCTCTCCTCTACTCTACTCTACTCTACTCTAACTCTCCTCTCCTATACTCTGTTCGCGAAAACAACGCAACGATTCGACAAATGATCGGCGAACGCGCGCATGGCTGAGTGACCTATCGAATCCCGCGAACGTCGATAAAACGATCGAATAATAGAATCCACTCCTCGACTGTCCGAAAGCGGGACATCTCTGCCGATATAGTAGTTTGCCGAATTTCAACTTTCCAAGTCGCGCGTTACGACCGGATAGGAAAAAAGGTTACCCCCTAGATCGCGTCGCGAGCGCTAAAATTAAACGCGAACGCGGCTCCTGTAAGATCGTCGCGCGACACGACTCGACCGGAGTAAACCTACCCTCGAGTACCGAGTTTCCTGGAAATTCCATTATCACCGTCTTATCTAACGCGTGGAAACTTGCTACACCAACTTCAACGATAACGACGAACCTCGAACGCAGGTACATCGAGTACTCGCGTGTCTTGAGCCGACGATTTTCTATCCATCTTCTTATTCGACTTTCTTCTCGAGACTTCCGAACAAAACTCAGATTTTTTCCTCGATTCGGCTAAATGTCGCCTAAAGTACGAATAAGAAAACGACTGTAAGCAGCGTCAACGTTATTTCTCATTCTAGTTTCTATCTTCGTGCAATAGGTTCGTATAATGCACACTTCTTATCGTTATTCGCGACGGCGAGCCACGCGTTATAATTATAACGTATATAATTATACTTCGTATCGTTTCGATATACATATGTGGACCAACCGCTCGTACAATAACGTAACGGTTATCGCGCGATATTACTTGCATCGCTTCGGAGAAAGAGTCGAGTTTCGAAGCGAACCGATTAAAAATTCTTTGCGGAACGTTGTTATTTCCGTGATAAACCTTTAACGTAAGCGTTTCAAAACGAATAAAAACAAGCGTGCACGCACGCACGCACATACAAGAAGAAAGAAAACAAAGAAAGAAAGTAGACACGAAAGAATGGCGTTTACCTTTAAAATCACGAAATCCATATCTGTTCGTTCCGACGTCCACGGCGGATCTTATCGACGACGTTTCTCGGCGAAAACCAACCAAAGGTACAAGATCCGAAAGCGTCCAGTTGTTGAAACCTGGAGGACGAGCCGAGTCGAACGAGGAAATCGAATAGCAGAGCAGAAAATCGAACAGCGATCCACCGAAAGCGATCGCACCGACAAACTTTGCACGCGTCACTTCTTTCCACTTGTTTGTTCACCGTTCGTGGAAGAACAAGAAACGCGTTCACACGCGACACCGAGCAGCTGGATCGTCCTCGTTCCGATGATCTAGCATGGCTGCGCGCGTTTTCGCGGATCTACGACCACGGAACGAGCTTCCACAACTTTTTCGTTGCGCTTCTAAACGCGCTCACTTACGAGGAATCGTAAGCGCGACTGAACGCGAAGCCAAAATCTTCGTAAAACGAAGCGGTGCGAAACTCGGAACGGAACGGAACGAAACGTGGCGCGAATAGGAGAGCCGATATGACGCGGTGGCTTGATGCAAAACGTAGCACGACGTAACGCGCACGAAACAATTCGGCCAGCACGCGTGCCGGTTCGGCGTCGACTGAATCCCCGACATCCGACCATTCGCGACGATCCGACAGCCGTCGCGCGCCACGAGTGGGAGGCGTGTCTCGGCCATAAGATGGAACGGGATCGAGCTATCTTATACGTATACCACCATAGAAAGGGAATGGAAAATGCTAGAAAGAGAGAAAAGATCGATTTCTGCCCGGTCCGACGAGGACGAGTGGAAAGGATGAGCGACCAGCAGTTGGAAACCATAGTCGCAACTGTACACCGTTGCCAACAGGAGCGGAAACAGTGCGAACAAATGGCTTCGAGAGAAACGAACACGAAATTCAACGGAACGAAACGGAACGGAATGAAACAGAACAGAACAGAACAGAACAGAACGGAACGAAACGATACGGAAGAGAATCGAATCAAATGGAAATTTAATGAAACTGAATGGAATTTCACTAAATTCCACTAAATTGAAAATAATAAGACAAGCGCAGTGAGTGCCGATTATCCAAAAGTACCGTTCCTAAGCTACGTGACGATAATGCAGGTATGCACATTGTATGCACAATGCACAATGATGATTTTCGTTGACAAAAACCGATCACGTGTCCGTATCGCGATATACATTCGAATTTTACGAGAATTGCCAAACTTTTTTTAATTAAAATGATATGTAATTCGAAACAACGATTTAATCCAGCTACCCATCAAGTCACTTTACTTACCTTCTTGCCGAGAATCCCTTCTTTTCTTCTCGTGCCGCGTTATCGAACGCGCTCGGACGTGTAAGTACATCGATTCAAGTAATCGATCAACCAACGATAACGGTCGATTGTTAATATCTGCATTTCGCGTTGCTATTATGAACCTAAGTTCGTACTATGAGCTTACGAAGGGACGATCAAACGGAAAATTCATAATCGCGATCTTAACAAGAAAAGTTGTATAAAAAGCGACTGAGAAGTTGCCAAGTTTCTACCGCCTCGTCCGTAAATCTCCACTCTCCAAGTCCACTCGTAATTACCAAAGTTAATTTGCAAATTGAAATTTAATTGGCCGGTTCTTGAAGGTTCTTTAAACTTGATCCTTCGTAGAACATAATTCGACAGAGTAGGACGAAACGGGCTTTCGATTCGTTGCCTTTGTTCCTATCGTGCCTTCGAAGAACACGATGTACGCGCGCGCCATCAAAATTTTCGATCTTATCTCCTCGATTAAGAAAGTACGGAGTATGCAGCGATCGTTGAAACAAATCTTCGTTGAAAGAAATCGCTGCGGCCTTTCTTCTTTCTCATCGTGCGAATGTCAATACCTTTTCCCCGTCTGCTTCTTTTGTCTTCGTTCGTAAAAACGGACAAGGGGTTTCGCGAAAAGGATACCGTAGCTCGTTATCACGCGAGAACGAACGGATGTCCGTGGATACGTATGCGACATAGGGTTAAAGACAGGACAAAAGAAAAGAGAGACGTTCACTTCCTGAGACTTTACCGCAAGCATCTCTCGTTGAAACAAAAGACACACACAGAGAGAGAGAGAGAGAGAGAGAGAAACAAGATTCCATGTGACGGCGAACCTTTTAATTAGGCAGTCTGTGATCTGCTGAGCATTTTTCGTTTCGCTTCACCTCCCTCTACGTTTCTTTCTCTTCCTTTTCTTTCTGCTGTTCTCTTACGCTTGAATAATCGCTACGCGATCGCGCCTAATTCGGTAATACCTTCCTAAGAAAAACAGATCTACTACTTTCTCACCAATGGTACAAGTAAAAAGTCAACCGTGAACGACTTAGTATGATCGAAATATATACGGAAAAGAGCAACTGATCGTCGAAAACGATTGAAACAGTACGAAATTTATAATGTAATCGAATTTATTTTTACGACAAATATGCCATCTTGTGAAAAGCTCCTCGGCGAACCTGCATGTCGTTAAAGTCTGATCCTGATACGTAGGATGACAAAGGGGAATGATAAAAAGAAAACAAATCGTTTTCCATTCAAGAGAATTGAAAATGTGCAGAAGAGCGAATGAGAATGGTAGGAAGGGCACGGCTATACGTTTACGCGTATACAAATGCTTTCGGTGGCCTCAATGGAGATGTCGGGGTTGGAGAATAAATTAACGAGGTGTTTGTCCGCTATCATCGCTCCCTTTTTCCCCTAGCCGGATTAAAATCATCCTGTCTTTAATAAATACGCTCAGCGAACGCGTTAAATGAGGCGCGCCTCGCGACGCGTTTTCTGCTCTCGCTTCTTGATTATGTTATTTACAGCCTTCGTTTACAATGAATTCTCACCAAACCGTATAATACCGACAAATTAATTTTCAACACTGTGCCAACTCGGAATGGAACAAACACGAAACCTGACTTTTTTCAATGTACTTTGTGTCGCGCTGAATACGAACAATCGGTACATTGTAAGATCAGCTTATGAAAAGTTTACAGGCGTCTACGTGTAGATAAAGACGGATCTATCAAACACCTTGATAAATTTTCTTATTAAAAAAAAGCATTACGTTTTCGTATTTCAACCGCGTTACATGTTCACTTACTACTTGTGTCATTCATTTCCGTATTCCATTCATTTTTTCTTTCCTTTCGTCTTCTTTTCTTTTCTTTTCTTTTCTTTCCTTTCCTTTTCTTTTCTTTCCTTTCCTTTCCATTCCATTCCATTCCATTCCATTTCTTTTCCTTTCTTTCTTTTCTCTGTTTTTTGAAACCAACAAAATTCTTTATTAATTATTTTAACATATGTTATACATTTTTTATTTCTCAATACCGGTGGTTTCGACCGATTAAAATCAGATTTATGCATTTTCGTTTTAATGTACCGATGTTAAGTACGTTAACTCGCTTTCAGAAGTGAGACACAACACCCTTCGCGTTCTTCACCTTTAACCGTATCGCGTACATTTGGTTGACAACGATGGCGCATGAGTAGTCACTGTGCGCTTATGCGCATGATTCGAAAATATTCTTGACTAACGATCAGAAGCAATACGACAGATCCGAGTTCTGACCGTGTAAACATACGGTAAAAATTAGTTTCATCTTTTTTTTTTAACCGCCTCATAGATTCATTGCACTTTCAAATAACTCCAACATTCTCTTCATTTCTTTGCTAAAATATAAAGCAAGAATATAGAAACGTTAAAAACGATTCATCTACGAAACTTTCGATGCTTACATTTGGTCTGCTAGCTTATATACGGGACCCATCGATTTCGATAATTCCTCGGATTTCGCCATTAACTGATACATCGATTTAATATTGTGATCCACCGCATCGCATGTCTTGCAAACGGCATCCCTATACGTTTCTAAGCATCCGACGGTCAATGCAGATGCCTAAAAATTATCTTTATCGTACTTTGCTGGAAAACAAATCTTCTAACGACAAAGTAAAAAGAAGAAAAAAGAATTTACGCTATGTAAAATGGCAGCTAAATTTTCTGTCAACGCGTCCACAGAAGTGGCTACTTTTCTCGCTTCCATTTCTAACTCGTTCAATACATTATGGTCCAAAAGAGGCACCTGAGGTGTCAAAGCCTGTCTGTATAAGCAAGGAGTTGAACTGCGTGAGCCAGGAAACGATGGGGTTTCTCCTTTTTTTGTTACCGGACTAGAAAGTTTAATCTTATTTTCTAAATCCTCTGCAACAAATAGCACCATGTCTCCATCTTGCATTACTGTTCCTTCCAATTGTAAATATCCCATAGCTTTATGGTAACTCGGAGGATCTATATCCTCGTCCTCGGTCGGACTACTTTCCCGATTTCTTAAACTCAATTGATCGGGTCTGCTACCAACTACGTTCATCTTTTCCAAACTATCTTCGAAAAATCTTGTTCCATCGATGTCCGGAGAATCAATTAGTGATCTTAATTCCGAAACGGGTGGAGATGATTGTGAATCGAATGATATTTCCGAATATGACGCTGTCATCTCGTGTAGCTGAAATTGTACAAGTAGTTAATGTCCTTAATAAGATCATTTATGTAATGAAAAATTTCATGAAAAATTCATTTTCTCAATCGGAACAATAAATCTCTACACAGGGTTCGTTAAGTCTAACCTTACTCTATCTTCATCGTAATCAATTGCTGTATTTTTCTCGCTGCGTAGCATCGTTACTTGTTTTAAATGCATTTCGTTTTCTTCCGGCTCCATATTCAATAAGCTTCACCCAATATTTTCTAGTATCTCGATTACCGATCGCTTCTTCTCTACCTTCACAACACAATAATTCTATTCGTAAAACTCCAAATCGGAATTAAGTATTGATCCGTGGAGCGACAACTTAGCTTAAAATTCACTTTGAAGGTCTCAAGCGGCGAAACTGAGAAGCTCTAAACGATCCTTCTTTATTCTGCATTATCCTCTATAAGAGGAACAATAACGGCAAGCATTTTGCCATTCAAAAATGCGACTTCGTTTTTCGAAAAATTCCAACCGGAGAGACAATATTTTCACATGTTTTAGTTTTCAAATTATTCTGTGTCTAATGATAGAAGACGCTACGCATATTTTTATGTTTCCGTTCGTTATCAATTCTCTCAGGTACAATCCACTACGAACATGGATTTTCTGGGGAAAATGACTATCGAAGAAAACTACCGCTTTCAATAACACCCGTGCATTATATATAATAAATACGTAAAATATAGTATAAAATAAGTCGACAAAGAAAATATCAAATGTTTTACTTTCGCTCTAACGAGAAAAGCGTCACAGCGCTTCAAAGACACTAACCCACACCAAATCCCTAGAAATCCGCAAATAGATGTAACAGACGTACTGTTTATACCTATATTCACGACGAAGAGTATGCAGTGTTTGACTCTATACTCTATACGCTGTATATATACAGTGTATGCTATGTAACTTTTTACTGTATTGAAAATGCTCTGCTCTGCGAGAAATGTTATACGTTTATTGTAAATGTATATATAGGTTATTTTTTAATAGATCATACACATCGGTTTACCAGGATCATTGATAAATTGAAAATGATGCGCAGAATGTAGTAAAATAAAAATTTGTAATGTATAACATAAAATGCTAAATATTTATTGTATATATAGATAAAAGTTGGTTAAAAGTGGTGGTTAAAACTTTTTCTTTCCACTATGACATATTCGAAAATAATATTATTTTCCATTCTTATTAATACCGTTAAATCTAGTTCTCCACATAATGATTTCTTTGACGAAGAATTAATGTTAAAACCATTGCCAAGTAATCATGTATACGCGTATTTTCAATTTACTACGGTATGGGAAACGGCGAAACATCCGAAAACACGTAAGCTACGAGTCACTAAAATATTTTTTTTTTTTTTTCGGTTTCATTAGTATACCATGTTCCTTATTTATAACTTTTATATAAGTATGAGTTAATATTTCAGTACAACATTCCCATTTATTTCCAAGAGGACTCGGTGAAATTATAAGTCGTCATGGGGTAGATGAATTACACCTTACATTAACCAAAGGCTTGTGGAACTATCAGAAATGGGGATATCCTTATCACGATGCTGGTCCAGGTGCAGAGATCCTTGCATGGTTTCGCAAAAATGTTGTTAAGTAAGATTCAACTTCAAACCTAATTGAATCTAAGCATTGCCTACAAATTTTTTAAGTACTTTGTACTTTTACAGCATCGACGATGAATGGAAGGGTCTCACGAATGCTTTAGCTGGATTATTTTGTGCCTCTTTAAATTTTGTTAATCCATCAAACAGCATGTCCCCAGAATTTACGTTCCGACCTACCGGTATAGGAGAACACAATGCTAATTCTAGTCATTTACGTTATTCGTCTTTACCAAGAGAAATAGTTTGTACAGAAAATTTAACACCATTTAAAAAGCTATTACCGTGCGATTCTAAGGTATGTACACAATTTATGCTAAGTACCAGTTTGGCTCTGCATGAAAAATGCTAAAGTTAATATTTTTAACAGAAAGGTTTGGCAACGTTATTAAACTCTGCATACATTCATAACACAAATTATCATTCCATCGGGGTGCATTTTCGAGTAATATGTTCAAATACTCCGTGTACAAAAACGTCCTTAGAATTACGACAATCTGTTTCGTTGATATACGATACCGTAACAGATATTTCGCAGGTAATTTTTAAACGCAATTTTGAGATTTTTTTTCAATTTATCACTATTTATGTACTCGTTACGCAGGATTGGTCTGTTCGAAAATTTTTCGGAATGGGTATCAAAGGTGCATGCCCTCTTGCCACGCTAAGCAACGTATACGTTGATGTGTCTAATAATAACACGAATCAGATTTATGAATTAATACCTTTTCCCAGTGCTAAGATCGTTAGTTATCGTGGAGGACAGTCAAACGAAATAGCAGTTTATGATATTAGGACTCATTCTGTTAAAGGAATGTTTAATATCGGAATTGTACACGGTACCGCACACAAGGCTACTTTAAATTATCCTTCGATATTGTTCGCTAACAGATACGTTATTGGTATGTGTACGATTATAAATTGCTACAATAAAATAAACATATTTTATATTAACAAGGTTCTCTGTGTAGGGTACGGCCAAGAAAGAGGTAGTTTAGTAACAAAAATTTACAATAATTATTGGCAAGCAATCGACGTTATTTTATTAGAAAATATTCCATGGTATTTACCAGTGTATCTACACTCTGTTACAATAACTTGTGGAGCAAAACAAATTATACCGTGTAAGTAAATAATTGCCGTTCGCAGCTCTAATCGAGATGTTCTCTCTGATCGTTTCGAATTATTACCATTGTATATTATAGTGGTACAGCGTTATTTACCAGGCAGAGAGAGAAAGAGTCCTTACTATCTAGAGTTAATTTTACGTTTACCACCTCGGTCAGTAACCAAATTCTCTATAGAAATGGATTATTCGTTTCTTAAGTGGCAAGAGTATCCACCAGATGCTAATCACGGATTTTATATGGGACCAGCCATAATCACTGCATTACTTCCAATTGCGAGGAATTACACTGCATTACCACTCGATGGAAGTACTATAACGTCAAGGTTGGAACGCGATGGATTAATTTCACTGTCTCTTATAACGTATACGTAACAATTTTATTATATTTTATCAAGCGAATTAATTCAATTTTCAGTTTCAACGCCTCGAGAGAAGGATATATAGTCCAGCTAAGAACAGAATCTTTGCTCATTAGTCTTCCCACGCCTGATTTTAGTATGCCATATAACGTAATTTGTTTAGCGTGTACTGCAGTCGCATTAGCGTTCGGTCCGTTACATAACATTTCAACGAAGAGATTGGTTTTAAAACGAATCGAAATGGATTGGAAAGAGAAATTATTTTCATTTCTAATCCAGAAAATTGTTAAATCGAAGAAAAAACAAGAATAAAACATGCAATTTATTTTAACTGTTTTTAAATTGTGAATGCATTTTTAAGTAGGAAAACAATTGTCGGCAGAATAAAGAAATATATATAATTTGAGATTAAGGTAATTAGAAAAAAAGGTACAGAAAGTAGCTAGATTATAAAGAAACCAGTAATTCTGATTTCATTTTTTTTTCTGCTCTCGTTTACTGCTTTCCTTAAACTTTTTTTTTATTTTTCTGTATATAACATACGGCGTATAAAAAGTGCATATGACTTTTTGCTGTACGATAAATGCACCAATTAAAAATATTTAGATTTGATTGATTCGTTATATTACAAATATCACTAAGAATTCTTTTTAACGAGCTATAATGCATTGTAAATCATTAAATCGCGTCAACTTTTAAATGTTCCAAAAATTGTATGAAATAAAATTAATAAATATTATAACAAATGTAACGTATAAGTAATGAATATTATGCACCAAACTACTATCATTATATGGTGCTGACGAAAGAATCGTGGACAAATTCGTACTCGTGTCCAGGATTGAATTACGGTATCTATGTACACGTAATTTTCATTAATGTCGTTTAAAATATAATTCGATAATCTCTATTTCGTCGAAATAACACAAGATTTTAAGCGAGATTCAGTCGAAGTAAGTTTCTGTAATATTGATTTCATCACATGCTCGGAAATACAATTATTTGTATCTTTTATTTTCATCCGAGAACACACGGATACTCAAATTTACATCCTTAGGTTAATTACCATAACAGTGTCTGTGTACATTACGCGGGAAACTGTTTCTTAATTCCGTTTAGCAGTCGCAATATTTTTATCGTAAGGATTTGTAGTTTTTAAATGAATCATGTTTCCAACTCTTGTCTCCCTGTTAACTACCTCTTCATTTTCCTTTAATAGACACGAATCAATCATTTTCATCGATTGTAGTTTACGGTTCGAAGAAATATATTTGGTCTTATTCATTCTTGATTTTGTTTCTTTGCGTATCGACTGAAACATCTCGCACGGAACATCGATATTTGGATGGATCTTGTTCGAAATCGTTTATTTGTTTTTGAGACAGGCGTGTCAGAACAACATAAACAGGTCGACAAACAACGTACAATAATTGCGATTTTATACTCAACACTACAAAAAAAAAAAGAGAAACACTTTTTGTATAATATACGTCTTATACATTAAATACTATACACACGATTTCTGCCTTGAGAACGTTTTTAAGGAAAAAAAGAAAAAAGAAAGAAATGAAAAACGTTGAAAAATCAAGTACTCACTTGGTTTTCTTTTAACAGAATTTACAAATTTGTATTCATGTACATGATCATGTTCTCGATTTGGTTTATGAGTAACGATCCATCTATCACGATCAATTTCCGCTTCCAACCATTTTGGTCTAGATGAATTATTTAAAACAGGTGCAACAAGATGTCTCTCTATCCTCTCTAGTCTTTCTTTCTGTGTTTCTTCCGTCATTGTTTTCGATCTTTTCGCTAATAACATACCGGCAGGCGAAGAAAAAGGAATAGTTGGACATCTTGTGAAACTGATAGGTCCACGAACACGACGGGAAGTTCGTCTAACGATACTCTCATCGACCGTAACACTGTCGTTTCTTTCAATCGTTTTTGATTTCGTATCTATCGAACATAATCGAAAATACTCCAAGAACTGGTCTTGTCTTAATTCAGGCTTGAGAGTCGACGCATCTGGCGTTATGGACCGTAAATTACGTCTTCTATGGTCTCGTTCATAACACACACGTTCATGTTCCTATAAAGTTACTTATAATCATCTTTACTCATGTTACAGTTTTCATAATTTATTACCTTCATTTTTTCTAGACCTATAAATTCAGCATCACAATTATCGCATAAATAGATATCCTCGATCGGCGGTTCAACCATCGTAATGGAATGCTCTTGTTGTTTCAATTTATTAGAATAGCAAGAAGCAACTCCACCGCAAGATAGTAATTTCTTTCGTGGACTTACATCTCTTTTATCATAGTTCTACACACAGGAAATAATTACTTCAAATTTTACCGTATAGATTATTAAAGTTTGTAGAATAAAACATATTAGTTTGGAAACTAACCATATTTTCATTACGAAATGTTACTAATAATTTTCCGGTATTTTTATGGTAAAGACTCGTCGTCGAATCCCAATTGCTAACGTATTCTAAATCTTCGCGCGGATACCGCGCAAGATAAGAACAAAACCTTAAAATATACTCGCTTCTGTGGTACGTGTAGCATCTAAATACTAATTTCTTCAAATTAGCCATCCAATTCTGAAATACAGCAGACATTTTAAAAATTAAATGTTTTCTTAGAAATGGAAAGACTCTTTGTATAATTACGTTATTAGCTTTAACTTACTTCATTTACTCTGTTAGGTCTCATTAAAGGATTTGAAAATTTCACTTCTTTGGGCCACCACTGCGGTTCAGTGATCGCCTCGGTCGTATCATGGCCTAACGAACACTGAACCATGAATGTTACAAAACGTTCCAACTGTGCCTAAAAAATTGAACAAACGGCATGATACTATTGTCCCATGTAATTAATGATAAACTATAATTTACATCGGAAAGATTGTTCAAGCTTCTATGTTTATTAAATAAGATAATGTAAGAGTGATGTAAGCGTAATTATAGAAATATCCATACCAAAGTGATCCTTTCCAAAGATGTTGGATAACCATTCGCGAACAAAAGAGGAAGATTAGATACAACGGAACCCTCCTCTAAAGGGCTATCATTTTTCGATTCTACATTATCAGCGTCGATCATTATGATTTCATCCGTTTCGTCAGGTATTCGATTTTGAGACGAACGTACACCGTATTCTTGTTCTTGTAACGTAGAGTATCTCATATTTTCAAAACTGTCTATATGCATTATATTCAAAATATACAGTTCCTTGCAAAATTGTGTGAAACTTTTACACTTGATCTGCATACAAAAACATTTTCTTAAATAGCAAGAATTATATTTTATGTTATCTTTAACTCAAAATATGTGCGACAATAGGTCTATGAATATATATGTTTGAATAAAACACGGAAGAAAAAGAGAAATTTATCAGATTTTAATAGAACGTATCATTAAACTAAAAGAAGCTTTCAATTAACAGCTTTGTAATCAACAATCGTATACCTGTTAAATACTTTTTAAAACGATGAAACGACCTTTCTCGTCCCCTATCCACTTGGTTAAAAACGTTCCTGGCCAGTACTTCACAATTCTCAATTCATATGAAATAAAATATGAAATATAATTTTCACAGTTTCTTCTCGGTTAGATTAGGTTATTTTAGAACATAAATGGTACACAACCGACAACTTGTATCACTTTCGTAATGTTTGTTAACAATTGGAAGAAATTTAAAATGAATGCAGATTTAAACGTGAAATCTACGTACGCCTTCTGCATTAGTTCATTCGCTATGTGAGCGGATAGATATGCTGTAAACAGTAATAAGGAAAACATTTTAATCTAAAATATAAACCATGTTCTGTTGGGTTGAAGTTCGAAAGTAGAAAAGAATGTGTAATACAAGTTCATTCGTGTATGTGTACGTATACTGACAGTTCCCTCCTTGAACAGAATATCTAGCAACGATCAAGCACAGTTTAGTTCAAAATGGCGGGACGAATCAACTCAATTCTCGGTAACTTACAATTCCTAGCAAAGTATCGAACTGCCACTTTTATATGATGCATGTTACGTTACATTTTTTTTACTATTTTATTATGTTGATCTATTCCACATTTATCTCATTCTTTTGATATGTAGTTACTTTTTTTATTCAATTTGTACGAAATTAGAGATAACTAAAAAATTTCGAAGTTATTAAAATTCCCCGTTCTCTTTAACCGTTCTTCCCTAGTTATCAGTTTCAACCTTAGAATATATACCTATATACTGGTAAAGTAAGCATTCAAATGGCGCTGTGCGCACTGTCGACTAAAAAAGAAAACGAATCGTCTCTGTCTCTTCCTCTCTCTTCCTCGTTTCGTGCTGATTTATAAAGAATTGACAAAGAAAGAAAGACTAAATCACATTCTCTCTCTTTCTATCGGCTGCTTCACTTTTTCAGTATGGAATACTTACTCCAAAAATATATACTCTACACTCTAGAGTTTTTAACCAATTCCAAATACTCAGTGTTGCGCTTGCGCTTACTTCGTCAACAATTTTTTTCCGCTTACATTTATATATATATATATATGCTTTTTTAATTTCCTTTTTAAATTTAAGGAATTCTAGAAGTCAAAATAGGCTATAGAATTATAATTCACTTTCTGTTTATTAAAATATAATAATTATATACGTTTCGAAAAGAATTACGAATTTAAAAAGTAACCGAAAATGTTGAGTATCCAATTTCAAATAACAATTATAATGTACTTTATCTACTTTATCTAGCGAGAGAATACACTCTAATTACACATGCCTCAACCATAAAACATTTCCATCAATTCATCTTTTACGTTGAAGAAGAACACACTCTATGCGTATTGTATACATTCAGTTAATATATTGACTCTTCTCATCGTTAGAGGACGCGTAGTTTAGCATACAAATCTATGGTATTATATAGTTATCTAGAAAGTGTGTGATATATGGGGATTGGCCGTTGGAAGGGGTTGGACAATTTTGTAGAAATTCAAAAATGTCAATTTAATTTTTATCATTATTTATCTTAAGTTTTTATACATTCGAATGACATTTTATATATATATATATATATATTACTTTGAAAGATAATAAGAAATAAGTTATAATTTAATACTAGAAGCAGGTTAGTTTTACGTATACGTTACTTTGGTCAAGAATTTTATGAACATTCCTGAAACGAAGTTTAATTATTTATTATTTTTAGTTTTTCCTTTCCTTTCTCCTTATAAGAAAATTATAATTACTTTTATACCATATTATAACATAATACATATATAGTCTAAGAACATAATTCGTGAAAATTGAAAAGAATGCTTTCTATCAATCAGAAGCGATCACGAAGAATGACGAATCACCGTGAAAAATGACCGTAATTGGGAATAAACGTGATCGAAGCACGGGTGATTCAAAAGTAGCAGTTGACGCCATCTGTAGATGCAACAGCTATACGCGCATACATTGCGCAGTGACGTCACGCTCAATGTCCGTAGACATGCTGCTATCGTAACGCTACAATGTGGTATCTTAACCTTTAAAGTGAAGTCTTAACATTTAAAGTAACAGTCATAATCGAACGTAACAAAAATGGGTTTGTATAATTTTAAAAAGATCGCTGTTGTTCCTACTGCAAAGGTTAGTTCTTAACTTCTTCAATTTTCTGTATACATAAATACTCGTAGCGTGTTCATTCGAAGGAACAAATCTGTTTGTTCGTTTAGGACTTCATCGATATAATATTATCAAAAACACAACGTAAAACTCCAACTGTTGTCCACAAGAACTATAAAATTACAAGGATACGTGCTTTTTATATACGTAAAGTAAAGTTTACGCAACAAAATTTTCACGATAAGCTATCACAAATAATTCAAGACTTTCCTAAGTTAGACGATGTTCATCCCTTTTACGCAGATTTAATGAACGTGTTATACGATAAAGATCATTATAAATTGGCTCTTGGTCAAATAAACATAGCACGTCACTTGATCGATAAGTGAGTAGAAGAAAGTATCATCGTCTGTACACCATTGGCTCTTACCAATATAATCGTACGGTTTATTGCAACAGTGTCGCAAAGGATTACGTTCGTTTGATGAAGTACGGAGATTCCCTGTACCGATGCAAACAATTGAAAAAAGCAGCCTTAGGCAGAATGGCCACTATCATGAAAAGGCAAGCCGCAAATTTAGCATACCTGGAACAAGTTCGTCAACATTTGGCTCGATTACCTAGTATAGATCCCTATACAAGAACCATAATAATATGTGGTTTTCCAAATGTTGGTAAAAGCAGTTTCATAAACAAGGTAATTTAAATGTTACAGTCTATAGAGAAACGGATACTTCCATCCTATAACGAAGCACCTTTCGTTTACAGATCACACGTGCCGACGTTGAAGTTCAACCGTATGCATTTACAACGAAATCATTATACGTTGGTCATACGGATTACAAATATTTAAGGTGGCAAGTAATCGATACTCCGGGGATTTTAGATCACCCGCTCGAAGACCGGAACGTAATCGAGATGCAAGCGATAACTGCACTCGCGCATTTACGAGCGGCTGTACTTTACTTTTGCGACATATCGGAACAGTGTGGTCATAGTTTGGAAGAACAAGTAAATTAATCGGCCGATCAGCTTTGTATTATAATTGCTCGTTGGTATACACCGGCATTCGAATATTTTATGATTACAGAATTTCCGAATTGTTCTAGGTAAAACTGTTCGAATCCATTAAACCTCTGTTCGCTAACAAACCATTAACGGTAGTGATGAATAAGGTGGACGTTTTGCGCGTGGAAGAACTTCCAGAGGAAAAACGAAGAATTTTAAAGTCATTAGAGGCGAACGATGTCCCCGTACTAGAATCGAGTACAATCACAGACGTTGGAGTAATGGACGTTAAAATACAAGCTTGCGAGCGACTTTTAGCTTTCCGCGTCGATCAGAAGATAAGAACGAAAAAGGTAGTCGAAATATATAGGATCGATGCGTTCGTTATTCGATATTATAGAGACGGTTTTTAAAAGGTTTTGAAGGGTTTTGGTTAAGAATGGTACGTTTAAAGGATATTTTCTGATCATAGGTCGAAGGATTGCTTAATCGTTTACACGTGGCACAACCAACACCGAGGGACGAGAAGGTCCGCGCTCCTTGCATTCCAGAGAGCATTTTGAAAAAGAAGCAGGCAATGGAGGAACGATCGAAGACGAAACGAAAATTAGAGCGAGAAATAGAGGAAGAAATGGGAGACGACTACGTGCTCGATTTGAAAAAGAATTATGATATCGAGGGTGATCAGAAATACGACGTTATTCCAGAAATATGGGAAGGACACAATATCTATGATTACATCGATCAAGAAATATACGAGGTTTTCATTTAATTCCTTGATTATCGTCACACCGTATTGGCTTAGGTTAGATAGAACACTTTTAATCGGGCGTTCGGTTTATTTTCATAGAAATTAAATCAACTGGAGAGAGAAGAGCAGCTACGGGAAGAAGCGGGCATGTACGATTATAAGGTACCCGAATTGTCGGATACTATGCGCGATATTGTACAGCTGGCTAAGCAAATTCGAGAAAAGAAAGCCATTATGAAGGACGAAGCGCGGATCGTAAAGGCTTCCACGAAGCCTGTAATACCGCGTACAGCTACGGCTAAGGGACGCGATAGATCCGTATCGAAATTGAAAGAACAAATGGAGGACTTGGGTATCGATATGCAAGACAGCGAAAGCGTGAGTATTCGGATATGAACGTAGAGCGAATGAAAATAAACGTAAACGGAAAGGTAGAGCGTAATCGAACTTGTACGAGATTCATATCGTTATCATTGTTTTACGACAGGCACACTTCACCAGAACCAGAGGACGTTCGAGATCGTTGTCTCAGCCTGCTACGAAACGTATGCGATTAGAATCAGTGTCTCGATCACGCGCACGAAGCAGTTCGAGACCGGCTCGCGACGAAATGGGTGTGAAGGACGTCACGATGAAAACGAAATTAAAGAACATCGCGCACAAAGCTTTAAAGAAGAAGATCGCAAAGAAGGGTTTGAAAGGAGAAGCGGATCGATTTATCGGTACGAAACTGCCGAAACACTTGTTCTCGGGGAAAAGGGGTATCGGCAAAACGGATCGAAGATAATTTTTTACTCGACGAATGGTCGTCGTCATTATTGTCGTTGGAGCATTTTCTGTCGAATTTTCGTAAATGTTTGTGTCCGTTTGGTCACTCGAATAAAGAAGAGCGTTCAACAGAAATTGAGTTTTTATAGTCCCGAAGCGAACCATATCCGTAATGAAATTTATAGAAGATACGACGTCGGAATGCCGAATGAACGAACGAACGAACAGTCTCTGATTGCATAATTCGGTCGTCGATACGACCTTCGACCTCGTTCGCAGGGGTAAGCGGCATCTCGTTCGGCGAAAGTTTATTGCCGTCGCACCGCGATAACCCCTTACCGTGGTGTTCGAGAGTTTGCGTCGCTGGTAAACTCGGATTGTTGGTCATGTAACCGATATCGAACACGTTCGATTGTGCAACTTTAGCCGCTTCGTATCGTCGCGCGTACATACAAAAGAAGAGAAACGAAGGGAAGTGAATCGGATCGAAAAAATCGGCGATAATCGAAACGAATTTTCATTCGGGAATTATTTGGTCGCATAGAAAATCATACAAATACTTATTATAAATAACGAATAAATTTTTATTTCACGCGATACCGAAGCTCGATCAGAGAGAATACATGCGAGGAAAAATGTCAACCGCGAAAGCGAGCTCGTTAAAATTTCGATGAAGAGTTTCGCTCCGATCGTTTGTCGGTGAACTAGAGATGGAAAAGTCGCGAGTACATAGATATTTGTCGCGAGCGTTCGGAAGATTACCGGCGCGCACAACTTTCAAACGTTTGTACCGATAAAAGATACATTCGATACTTGGTAGCAGAATGGAATGGGGGGGGGAAAAAAAAAAAAAAAAAAAAAAACGTCGGAGGATTCTTTCTATAATCCTATTAGGAACTAACAGAAGCACGCACAACGGAGAGAATGTTGCCGGAATACATCGATTCATCGACGATCTGTCCGTATCGTTCACTCTGTTCAATACTCTGCAAGTGGAATATTCTATACTTACATACACGGTAGTGTCCATGCTACGAGCAGAAATAAATAAAAGAGAGGGATTACGTAGTAGACACACGTATCCCCCGCAGACTCATTTTACTATTAAGTAAACCAAGTACGATCGGCGGAGTGTTCGGTAAAATTGTTGGACGTTGCGCGATCACGAAAACGTATCGTTTGTCGGTGTTTTCTTCTCTTCTTTTTATATCTATTCCGATAATTTGTTCGTTAAATAAGAACGGCAGATTGCCAGGTTGCGGCAATTAATATCGCATTTCGCTTAAAGTAAACATAAAAAAATAAATCGCGTACGTATAAGAAGGAAAAGGAAAAACGCAACGAAGAAAGGAGAGAAGAAGGAGAAAGGAAGGAGAGGAAGAGTAAATAGTATCTGAGAAATACGAAATACAATTAGTACGTTAAGAAGGTCGTTACGTTAGATATCTTAGTATCTATATCACAGTCGATACGAAACGTCGGTAGGAGTAGATGCGAGTTAATAATCGATCCGTGGTTGATTTCGACCACGTCCGTAACACGGCGCAAATAGTCGAATCTGGTATAGAGACGAGGAGCAAACGAGGAGCAAACGACGAGCAGATACGGCTTCGTCGACGGTTGCCGTGTACGGTTGATAGTCTAGGACAGTCTAGGACAGTCTAGGAGGACGATCATCACTCGTAGCGCGTTACACGTGCTCACCCTAAGCAAGGCGAGTATAAGTTTAGGAACAAGCGCACTCGAGAACTTGAATGTTCTGCCAGTAAGACACTTTTAGCTGAGTGGAATCGTCCTCGTCGAAGTAAACGATCATCAGTTGGTCGAGTTTACTGGGAGCGCAACAAGGCTTGGGTACTTTCTTTCTATCCTCTTTCCACAGCAAGCTCTGTAGGAGGGCGTGATGATGAGCCGGATTGTATCTGGGCGGACATCGACCTTTACAGTATCCGGCGTCGAAGGTTTTCGGGTAAACGATGAATTCGAAGCCCTTAAGGTCCTTGAACATGACGGTAAGTTCGTGTCTGCAGCACTTTTTACTCTCGCCTTTGCACTTTGATCTACGGCCTTGATGCAACGACATCAATTGTTCGGGAGTAGAGCGTTTCGGTCTAGCGCGAAAGTCCGCGGTAACGGTGAACACGTTCAAAACCGGCGAAGAAAATGTACGTCCGATCGGTTGACCGTCGCGAACGAACTCGAGCTCGAGGCCGAAATTCTGGAGGGTGCCGGCGAGCCAAGAGGAAACGGCCGCGCTCGAATCGAACTCGAACCACCTCGGGTTTCGCCAGTTCTCCGGTTCGATTCTCTCGCGAACGAGCAACTTCCTCGAACGAGAGGTCCTCAGGTAGAGCAACGCGTCTATCGGCGATCCGCGGGGATCCTCGTCGCTCGGTCCGTGCAGCAAGAGTCGCAGCGTCGCGTGGTCCACCGTCGTCGATTCCTCCTCAGGAATTTCCACGGGGAAGAATAGCCGATGGCGATGACGGTAACGTTCGTCTTTCTTGCTCCTCTCGTACAGCTGACTCGATTCGTTTCCAGGATACGCTGCAACAATCGACAAACACGTATCGTTACGTAAACGAAACTGTTGGAATCTGTGGGAATCGAAATCCCTTTTTCTTTTCCGGTGTTTCGAAGATTCGCGATCGCGTTCGTAAAAATTGTTTTATCGGCACCGTTACGGGAAACATCGAGGCTGCGAGCGGAAACGTTCGTTTTCCATCGCGTTCGCTTGAACGGATGCAACGATGCCCCGACAACTCGTATCCGGCGAGAGGAGACCGCGCGAGAGCAGCCATTCCCGTCCGTTCCAATTTCACCGGCCAATTAAAGGAATTATCAAATTCCGGGGTAATTCGTTAATACGAGCGTTGCACGCGCTGCTCGGCCAGGAAAAAGAAAGACAAGTTTATCGCTACGCGAGTAAAATGTTGGCGTCGCGTCTTCTTGAAACGCGCGTAACTAACACGAGTTCGTATCTATCGCGACAACAGGTTGGGAAGCTTTCTCCCTTCTCGTTGTAAGCCGCTTTTCTCGTCTCGGCGAGAGATCGGTTTAATACGTAAATATAGGCGAGACGGTAGAAAAGCGAAAGCGAAACCGTACGTTTCGTAAGACAACACCGTCGCTGGATGCGACGAAAGAACGTCTAGTCGCGCTGGTTCGTTCGGTAGCGATCGTAAAGCATCGCTTCACGACGAAACTTGTTCTCGCGTCGTACGAAGAAAATCTTTTGGAAAGGTTAAAAGTGTTCGCGTTCGTTACCGGACGAAATCGTTCGCGGGAGCGAATAGTCGAGGGGTTGCTCGATACAAGGGAAATCAGGGAAGGAAAGGATCGCGATTATCGCGAGGACGAAAAACTGCCAGCAGGTCCACGATCGCGAAATAACCGGACACGAAATCGGCCAAGAATTTGCGATATTTCGGGTAATTTGGTTCGTCATCGAACGGGAATTCGATGGTTTATTCGCGGCAGTTATAGGTTACCTTAGATCGCATTTCCCCCGAAAATATACTCGTCCGTGGGATATCGGAAAGTTTCGACGTTTCCCGCAACGGTAGATCGAGCTATTTCCGAGATCGACGCGTTCGACGGGATTGTCGTATCACGGACACTGGCCGATCATTTTCCACCGAATACGCAGCGTGCGTCGCGTCCGAGTAAGCGCAAACTAGTCCGCGATGCCTCTTGGACGATTCCTTCTTATTTGCATTCGGCAACTCGTTACGCGACATTCCATCGAGGTCGGAATTTCTATTTCATAATCACGCGGATACGGGTTCGTAACGACGCGATGCGACGCGACGCGACGCGACGCGACGCGAAGAGTGGGGCAGCCGCGAAGTCGAAGCAAAGTCGAACGGACGGAGCGGGAAAAGAGGGATCGAGTCACGGACCGACGATTTGCCGATCCACCGATCCGCGTTCTCTCGTTTCGCGGCAGCAACGAATTTAGTACCGTCGAAGAAGCGTCGACTTTCTAATCGATTTCGTTTCGCCTTTATCGTTAGCCCGTTCATCGTACGCGTTCACTGTTGTCCGCGATTGTACGGGAACTGCTTGGAAAAAGCATAAGGGTAAACGATTAACGAATCGTTGAGAATTACATAGCGCGACCCGACGGTTCGTTCCAGATAGGCGAGGTAAAACCGTGTCGGTCGTCGCGGCGCGGCGCGGCGGTGCGCCGATGCGTCGGCGGAAGTTCCAAGAGTAGATGTTTACGTAGGTTGTAATTATAGCGGGTGTATATTTTTTCAGAGAAACGGCA
Organism: Megachile ligniseca; assembly: GCA_945859555.1. Lineage (NCBI taxonomy): Eukaryota > Metazoa > Arthropoda > Insecta > Hymenoptera > Megachilidae > Megachile > Megachile ligniseca. Next base: position 12,358,160 of record OX243786.1, read on the forward strand.
CGTAATTTTGCGTTTCCGAGGATCGCCGGTTTTCCGCAGGCGCGTACGCGGCGTAAAATAATCGCATCGACGGATCAAAGGTGCTTAGCACCGTTGTCGTTTCGGGAGCTTACCTGTAGCGCGAAATACGTGCAATCTCCTGTTGCCGTCGAAAGATCGTTCGTCCGACTGCAGCTGTACTTTTCTCAGGTACTCTCTGTGCGCTCGCTCGTACTCGGCTTGGCTCACGTTTGCCTAAAAAGAAAACGAACGATTCGTCATTTTTCTGCCCTCGAGCGTGCACCTGTACGCGTATACGCGTTCGCCCGATCGCGGCCACGTCCCGCGCTACATCTCCTAACATAACTACCGGGATGATAAAGTCCAGACACGCAACGCGTTTTCGGTAAAATTAACCGCGGAGTTCTATCGCTGCCACGCTGTTAGATTCTCCTCGGACAGGATACTATTTTCGGCGATTAAACATCGTTTCTGTACGTTTTCTAAAATGCTCGTTGCCCGTCGAGAGTAACTGCTGTCCCCGTCGCTTTCGAGCGAAAGCGTGAAAGGACTGTGCAGCGGTGAATAGAGACGGTTCGGTAAAAGGAAACGGTGAAAGAACGCACCGGTGAGTCAGCGACGAAGCGAACACGCAGCGAGTAAAAATCGCGCGCGAACGCCTCTGCGTCGCGTCAATAACGGAGTCGTTTAACGAAGATGTTTCGTTTAAAGTTGGTTAGTCGATCCGACCGAGTTCCGGTTCGTCGGGACACTGGCCTCTGAGTCGCGTCTCGTCTCGCCTCTCGTCTCCTTTTCGCTTCTCTTCTCTTCCATTCTATTTTTTTCTTTCCTTTCCTTTCCTTTCCTTACCGTTTCAACTCGAAACAGCGTCGAAATTTCATCGACTCGTGCCGAGATACGTCCGTAAAAAAACGACATCTAAATCGTAAATCGATTAAGACGCGTCCGTCGACGGAGATCTCGTTCGCCGACCTCGGTCGATTTAACTTCTCAACAACCGCTTGACTCGTTCAGAAGATCGGTCAGTGTCGGTCAACGAGTGTCGCGATCGAGTTCGCGTTCGTTGTTGGCAACCACCGTGAAAGTCGTGGATATTTTTATTCTTCGGAAAATTGTACAAGGAAAGAGAGATCGAGAATAAAAAGAGGCGATTTATCATTATCGGTGATTTAGCCGGTTAATCGAACGGAAAATTTCCTATCGTACATTCGTAAGAATGTAGCAAAGAGTCTGTTGGCTCGAAAATAAATTCTTCGAGGTTAAATCGATTTCGTGATTTCGGAAATCGGATCCGTGTTTTTCGATCGCGGTCGTCGACATCGCGCTCGCGACCCAACTCGTTGACGGAATTCGAACAAAGTTTACGCGTATCGAAGGAATTCGACGGACTCGGTTCCCGCGGATGTGGCCGACCTTGGAGATACGTACGCGTAACCACGTACGACGCTCCTCTGCCTCCCACGCCGTAAATCGTCAAAGGACAGAGACGGCAAACGGAAAGCGACGGAGACAGAGGAAGAGAAAGGATAAAAACACAGGAGGAAAAGGAGAAAAAGGAGAAAAAGGAGAAAAAGGAGAAAAAGGAGAAAAAGAAGGAAAAGGTTTCGCGAATCGTGTACAGTCTAAGTAGCGACGAGTCGAGCCGCATTCTTCTCGTAACCCTCGCCTCTCCCGGGAGAGCTCGGTGAAACACGGGAATGCGCGTTATTCGAGCTGCGAGCGTTGCTCGTCGTAAGCAACGTTGCTCCCCGTTCGAATACCGTGACTCGACATCGACATTCGAGTCTCGAAGGTCGATTTTCCCCGGTGAAACGGCCACGATCTAGAAAGATTCCCTTTCTCCGTGGCCGTCGATGGAGTCTCGTCGATCCAGCAGAGAACACCGATCGAGTGATTTTCGTTAGCCAAATTGTATCGTTACTCGGTCGATTTCGCATATCCTCGAGAAATCGTTCCGACGGACTAACCGGAACGCGCGCGCGCGTCACCGCGCATCATCGTCGTTATCGTCCTTGTCCTCGTTTCGTTCAACCGTTCCCGCGCTTATCTCGATTCTCGATCGACGCGCGAACGCCAACCGACGCACCCTCGATTACGCGGATCGATCTCCTCCCTTCTTTTCGTTCGATCCTCGGGATTTCAAGGATCGCGTCGACAGCATTTGCAACTTGTTCGAACGTTAACGAAGAACCTCGCGTTTCTACGTAGTACGCGCAACGACAAACAGCGTTACGATATTGTTCCGAAAATGCGACGCGATTACCGGTTACGGGCGTCATCGACCGAAACGTACCGTCTTGGCCGTGTTCCGATTTACCGATCTTCTGGGAATTTCCGGATGACGGACCGATGGCGTAACGCTCCGAATTTAGATCGAACCGTAATTTCGAACGATCGATCGAACAAGCACGGATACGAAGCCGTGAACGCGAGTAAGGAAAGAAAGAAATAGTAAAAGAAAAAGAGAAAAAAGGAAAGGAAAGGAAAGGAAAGGAAAGGAAAAGAAAGGAACAGAAAGAACGAAGCAAAGCGGAACGAGAGGAAAAGAAAGGAGGGATACGACGAGTAAAAGAAGTGTTCGTAGTAGCGGCATTTGTACGCGTACGCACGTGGACAGCCGGTTCTGCATACCAGAAAGAACGCGCACGTGCTCGTGCATGCGTTAGCGAAAGTGGGACAACGCGGACCACCCGCGTTTCAACTTTGCTCCTCTCGATTCGACCGACCTCGCCTTCCGATATCTTCGATATTTTCGATATTTCTTCGAGCGAAACGGTTTCTTGTCCAGCGTGTAACGTTACGCCCGTCCATGGCTTCGAAACACCGCGTTCGAACGCGAAAGTAGCCACTGAGCGGACCGGTGAGCGGCGAGCGAGCCTTTCTTCTCGTTCCTCTGTTCTTTTTTCTTTTTTCTTTTCTTCCTTTCCTTTCGTCGCTTTCATCGTTATTTCGCTCGGTTGCCCGTGTCTCGCTTCGAGACTCGATCGGAGCCGTCATCCTCGCCTTCCTCGCGCTCTTCGTCAACCTTCCCTCTCGATTACCGGTCATTCTATCTATTCTTTCTTGTTCCTTTTTCCGTGGCAGTTGCGCCCTACGAGCCAACCGCAATTTCGCGACAGACGTAACGGTGGTCTCGCGAACGCGCGAAACCTTTCGAGCACCGTCGAGAATCAGGCGACGCGAACACGACGCGACGCCGAGTTACGAAAGCGGAGACAAGAGGAAAGAAAAAAGGGGAAAAAGAAAAAGCCGAGGGGGGCACTCACCTTGGAGGGGTCGGGTATCCTCTTCAAGCCGAGACCTCGCACGATGCTCCGTCTGATAATATCCAGCTCGGCGTCGTCGAGAACGGTTCTTGTCGTCGCTCGATCCTCTTCTTGGAAAGCGTTCTCGAAAGCGTCCTCGTAGACGTCCTCGAGACCGGTCGAGCGGTCGAGGTTGTTCCGAAGACCGGTTCGAGCGAACGAATCCGCTCCCGACGGCAACGACGGCATCGGCACGCCCGAAGCGGGCACGCAAAGCGCCGCGCCGATCGCCGCTAATCCGAGCAGGACGAATAGGGCAGCGTTCGGTCGCGACCCTATTCGACGAATAGGGTGAAACTGGCGACGCCGGTATCGGCATCGACGCTCGATGGTCAGTCGATCGATCGTTCCCTTCGTACCGCTTTCGCGTTCTTCCTCGGAGAAAGCCAACGCCGTTTCCTCCGCTCGTCCAGTTTCTCGTTTCTCCGAGATCGGATCGGCTGGATTTAACGCGCTCGCGTAACCCCCTTCGATTCCCTCGATCTCGGCCTCGGTTCTCCTCCTCGAAGCATCGTCCTCCGAGTCGCTGTTGGATCGAATCGAATCGTTTTGTTCCGGCGCGTCGATCGTTCGAACGATCGTGCCACCACCGACGACGATCTCGTCCGTGTAAACCGCGACGAAAGCGCGGCCGGAACTGGCGCCCGCGCCGCTTCGCTCGACCGACAGCACCGATGCCTCTCGTTCCTCGTTGTCACGGGTCACGCGTCCACCAGTCGTTGCCAGCTTTCCCATAGCCGGCTTCTGATGCGAGTTTGCGCCCAATCCCGATCGCGCGGGATATCTTCGGCCAGGGAACACCGTCTCGGCGCTACCGTGCTCTTTAGCGCCGATTCTATTTCCCTTTAGTCTTTGCCTCTCCTCTTGCTCGTTCTCGCTTTCGCCCTCGCCCTCGCCACTCTATTCCCACCACTACTTTTTACTTCGCTTCTCTTCTCTTCTCTTCTCTTCTCTTCTCTTCTCTTTCCTCGACGATCGGTAAACTCGTCGAGACTGGAACGCCGACCGAAATTCACCCGCTCGAAAGAATCACTTTTCGTAGAACGATTCTTGGCCCAACGAACGAAACGATTTACGTAGCCACACTTTCTCGTTCCTCCATCGTTCGTCGATTAAACAACTTTTCTTCTCGCATTATTTAACCCAATATCGATCGCGATTGATCGTCCATCGGTTCGATCTCTTCTTTCTGCGCAAAGGCGACGACCACGCCGACGACGTCGACGACGACGCGAGCGACGACGACGACGACGCCGAGGATACTGGGGAGAGAGAAACGATCGGGAAGAAAGGTGGGAAGGAAAAGGAGGAACGCGAGGAAAAAGATGCCGAGGCGGTCATCTTAAAACTCGAGCCGACGAAAGATATCTTTATATTCGTCGACAACTTCCGGACGATGGACACGGTCGGTTATCTCTTCGCTTTATTGTGCCCGATTCCTGCGGAGCTCGGGAAACGAGATAAAACGAGACCGGAAGAAAATATCGGATTCGATTCGGCGCGAGTCGTTGAAATACGAACCGATAAAAGGGACGGAACGCGAACGGGACGAACAAATACGACCCGCTCCGTTCGAACGCCGCGCGTCGACTGTCGAATATCGCAGCGACGCGTGTCGCGTTCGCGTATATATCCTGTTTACTACTCCCCGCCGCAACCTAGCTGTAACACCGTGTCGTGCCGCTCGTCGTTTGTCGTTCGTCGTTTGTCGTTCGTCGTTCGTCGTTCGTCGTTGCTGCCGATCTCCCGTCCAAGTGGATGTCGACTTCGGCATCGCGTGCTCCCTCGAAATCGCGAGATTCTCCACCGAACTCTCGAGCAATTTTTACCGGCACCAAGCGGAAGAGAAACGACGACGTTTCGGATCGAACCGTTGCTTATCGCCGGAAGGGTGGCCGACTAAATGGTGCAACGTCGACTAGGAAATCGAGACGCTCGTTTGGTCGAGCGATTGGAGTAATCGCGCGCGAGGTCAAAAGTCGCTTCGAAACGACCACCGGCCATCTCTTTCCTGTCCTTTCTCTCCTCTACTCTACTCTACTCTACTCTACTCTACTCTATTTTACTCGAATCTACGCTACTCTACTCTACTGTTCGCGCCTTCCTCGTTCTGCCGCACGATACTCGGACCGATAGATTTGTTCGCGAGAAGCGAAATTCCCGCGCTCCTGGAATAACGTCGCGATCGATGACGCGATGCTCCTTCGACGAAGCGACGATTTATCGAAAACGAAACGCCGCTACATTTCGAGGAATCGCTCACCCGTTGGGACAGGTTCGCGCGTACAATTTCGCGGAAGAAAAAGTTTTGCGTGTCCCAATGACGAGATCGTATTTTCGAGGTACGCGGGACGCGTCATACGATCGAAGGAGCGATAAACGGGAGGGCCAGAAGAAAGTGGACGAATCGAGAAGGCTCGGAATCCCCCGAAACTCGCTCCTATTTCTCGAAACGAGTTAATCGCCGGTCTCGTTTAAACCGCGCCTCGCATCGATCTTTCCCGTTTACCTCGGTCATGCCATTCCACATCGCAGTCATCGGAGTAACGTCGCGTCGCTCGTTCGTTCCTGGAAACGGCGATCGTCGCACGAGCTACCTAGAGCGTGATTCATGGATCTCGAGGACGGCCAACGCTTCCTGCATGCTCCACGCGCTCGCGCTCTTCGCGTTTACGCTCGTTCCCGTGGAACGCGCCCGTTCCCGCTAATACCCCGTAATATCCCGCAATATTCCGATGACTAAGTCAATTTCGCGAGCCGGCTTCTTTCGACCGCGTCACGACCACGTCAGCTACCTCGATCGTTACGTTTCGTTCCATTTCCTTTCCTTTCTCGCGCATCTCGCGCCGTTCGTTCGATGCTTCTTGCCAGTCATCGATGCAGAACGATTTCTTTTCGTCGCGTTCGAATTTTTTTGCGAAGCCGCGACCGCACGCAACTTAACGAACCTCCGAACATCGAGCTTCGAGACGCTACGCGATTACGGGGATTCGCGATCGACTTGGACCTAATCGTCGACGCTGTCTTTCCGTTCGTACCCATCATTCTCAACTCGACAAGGAATGCCGACCGACCACCACCATCATCATCACCATCACCACCACCAGCACACCACCACGGGCATCGCGTCGCGTCAAACCGTGCTGTGCCGTACCGTACCGAACAATCTCTAAAAATAAGGAAGCCCCGTACCGGTGTTTCCCGTTTGCCTCGTCTAACCAACTCGCGTACAGCGTCAACTAGCCGAGCAAAAACCGACCGATTATGCGTCCGTTCTGGCTCGCTCTGCTCGTTTCGATTTCTTTCGATTTCTTTCGATTTCTTTCGTAGGTACCGTCTCGCTCAACTAAATCGCAAGGGATTTTTGTTCGAGGGAGGAAACACGAGAGATTAACCGTTGCATCGCGTTCCGTTAGTAGGTAGGCTAATCGCACGTGGGAACAAACGAGTCGAGGAACGTCGCCGAGCTGCAGCCTTTGACGGTGCTCGATGGGTCTTCTCGAAAGTTGACGCGTTTTCGATTACCCGCGAAACCACGCATACTCGTGGTTTTTAGAGCTTCCCGTGCCACCTTTCCTTCCGCGCTACTACCTACGCGATGCTTCGCAACGACCATCGAGAGTCTCCTTCTTTTCCTCTTCTCTCTCGCTCCATCCTCCTCCTCTTTCCTCTCCTCTGGCTCCTCCTGTTCGATCTCTGTTAGCCTTCCTTTCATCATTCGTTCTTTCGTCTCTCATTCACTCTGGCGCACAAATATAATAACGACAATTGTATCAGAAATAAATCCTTTATTCGTAAGCAAAAACTAGTGACAACGATTTATTGGCGACGCTGCTGCGCCGCGAGAGTCCGCGAGAGTCCGCGAGAGTCCGTGAGAGCATTCGAGAAAATCGACTCTCTGAGAAATTCGATCGGGCACACGGAAATTACTTAGAGAAACGAGAAACGAAAACGTCGCGAAATCTCTTAGGCGAATCTAGCGAAAACGTTAGGCGGGTCTAGCCAAGAGCTTCGGAAATTCGCGTCGGAAAATTAGGAAAGCGATCGGATCGAACATCGAACCAACGGGGGGAAAAAAGACGCGGATCGCGTGCGACCGTTTCAATTTTAAACGGTTCGAACGCGTCGAGCGATCAGTCGATGAGTCAAGTTTCCGACCGAACGCGACATCCTTATTCCCCGTTACTCATTCGCCCTCGACTACGTTGTTAACGTTTTCACCGAGTCACCACCTATCGTCCGTTCTACCGTTTCGCTTCGTTTCCGTTTCTTTCGTAACGTGCCCCCTTTTCAGATTCTCGGACTCGGTGAACGCTAAAAAAAATCCCGATTTCTCCAATGATCGTTCGAGCTCCACTCCAATTAAGAATAGTCGGATCGAGTCCAGGTGGATTTACTCCGATCCGGTCCACTTGGTAGCAGACACTTGGATTTCACCACTCCAGTACGCCGGGGATGTACTTGTCGATCAACGACTCGTAGTACGGCCAGAGTTTCTCGATGTCCGGTACCTCGCTGCTTTTCGTATACAGATCGTGTTTGCTGCGAAACGCAATTTCGAAATGCAAATCCAATCCGTTAGCGGGGACAAACTCGACTACTCGGCTACTCGGCTACTCGGCGGGAATAAACTCGCAGGAAAAGAGAGCTTTCGTACTCACTTGAACTGATGGATCCATTTTAGCATCTGTACATCCTCGTCGGTACAAAAATGCATATAGTCGCCGCCAGCATGCCACGGGTAGAAGGAGTGATAACGAATCATTGCCAACGCTTCCTTTGGTAGTTTGGTGTTGTTATGTACCAACACTCGATACAAATACTCGTCGTGCCCCCAGGACATTAGAAGGTTACTGATGCCGCACTTTGGCTGATACATGCCGTATTTGGTGCTTACGCGAAAAAATGAACGTTCAAATCGGTCGCGAAAGCGAAGGAATATTCGAGGGTTTTCATCGTGGCCGACGTATCGTGCGAATCGACGCGAAGCTTACTTGTATCGAGAGTCCTTGCCGTCCGGATTGTCCTCGAAGCTGCTTTCTCTGTAGACGATCGAATCGGCCCAGGCGCATCCGACGGGAAACGTATCGCCTACCACGGCCCATTGCGGTTCGCCGAAAAACGCCATTACCTGAACATCCAACGAACGACACAGGATGCGATAAATACCGCCGATGCTTTGGTTACGTTACCTTGCCTAGATCGTGAATCAAACCGGTCAAGTGGAACCAATCGAACTCAGGATGCTCCTTCCTGATAGACTCCGCGGTTTGAAAGGCGTGCACGATATTCGGCAGACTGGTGTCCGGATCGCTCTCGTCCACTAAATCGTTTAACTTGATCAGAGCGTCCTTTACCGTCATTTTCAATTTGTCGAATCGTAGCCATTCCTTCATACGGGCTGAAACGAGAATCGAGAATCGCTCGATTACGTGCGCGCTCCTCTAGAGAAAATCCTCCTGTTCGTAAAAGGAAGTCGCTACTTACACCTCACGAATTCGACCGTTTGGTTCGCGTGCATCTTCTGGTAGGTCCTTCGAACGCGTTCCTTCACCGGATCCATAGGATCCTCCGCATAATTCCGGAATTCGCTCTGCAATTTCCCCGCGTAAATCGGCTCGGGCCGATGCTTGTCCGATGGGTCCAGAATAGTTTGCCGCTGCGGCTGTGCCTATCGTCAAACGAATCGTTGCTTTCGCCAAAACTTTTCGTTTCTCCGTCGCATCGCGTTCGAAAAACCGCCAACGAACGAACGGAGAGAAAAATAGGCTAAGGGAATCGTAACGACAGCGAGATCTATCGATCCACCAGACGACGGCTAATCGAGACGGTTCTTCGATTAAACGGACAACGCATGTTCCTCGCTACTATGCCGATGGTACTTACGATCGTTTTGGCCGACATCTGTCCTGTATGCCGATATAATCCGACGGGTATCGAATACGCAACACCGACTGACTAGTCCCATGCGGCCGACTTAACTTATAAATCTGAAGCAATTCACCCTTGACCTCTGCTTGATCAAAGTATGGTCACGTGTGTAATGTTCCATACACGCTATCTCGTTTCACCACATTCGCGCTCATTCCTAAACAGACGAGCAAAAGCGATGAAAAAAATATCGTGGAATTTAACGATTTACGAGTAGCGTAAACTTCAAAAGCATCGACCGATCTCCCCTCGTCGTTTCTCTCCCTACCATCGACGCTTCGATTCTTTTCCCGCGAAACCTCTTCTTCCTCCTCTTCTTTTTCTTCTTCTTCTTCTTCTTTATCGTCAACGTCTCCTCCTCCTCCACCTTTTTCCTTCTTCTTCTCCTTTCCGCGCTTCGACGCATTCATCGCGGTTCCTCCGTCGCCGATTTCTCAACTTCTTCCCTTTCCTTTCCAGCCGATAATTCGTTTGTCCTTTTCCTGGTAAGAATTCTTTTTTCAAAGCGCGTTTTGCGATGTCAAATCCGAATACGGTTATATAAGTAACGAACGATTTAATTGGACGTAATCGTATATTAATTGGAATATCGTACGCGATACGCTTGTGAATGATATTCATTATGCGATGAAAAAATAATTTAGATTCTTCCGGGAACGAGATGCGACGATGGAATTACGGATACCGGTATTTTCCTAGCAGGCTCGTGAAAGACCACCCTATTCGGCGAGCGATTACCAAGTTCTCGAAGTTACGCGACGCGACGCGACGCAACGGAGAGGAGGACGAAACCGAATGAACGTATTACGCGAACGCATAAAGATTCTTTCGAACGGAGAATCAACGACGCTTTCAACCGTCAGAGTTTGCCTCGTTTCTCCTCTGTTCGCATATTTCGTCGAAATCGTTACTCTTCCTTCGACGAAATCGATCGCGCTATTACGGTCACGTGACGCTACTGAAACAGGTGTTTGCACACGCGTGCACGCGATTCGAAGCGCACGCGCCTTTTGCGTAGTTGAAACGACGCGTTCTCGATTTATTAAACTCAATTACGCGACAATTGATTTGGCGCAAAAGGGAATAAACCCTCGGGGCAGTTTATATTCGATCGGTGTTAAGTGCATAACGCATCGATGCTATTTTCATGCCCGCAAATTACCGAGGAAGAACCACTGGCTTACTTATTCGCGTCCACTATCGACGCCAGGAGCGAACAAGGGCTGCGCGGAGAACGAGGAAAGCGAGCAAACAGGACACACGGTAGAGAGGAAGAGGAAGGAGCAAACGATGAAGAGTAAAAAGAAATCCGAACAGATTACGCTCGTCGTCTTCGTACCATCTCGTTGCGCCGCGTCCCGTCGCGCCGAATGCTCGTGGAATACTTTAAATCGATAACCTTTGCTATTACGCAATCGACGCACCGTCCAAGTAAACGCGGGAATCGTCTCGCGCGCGAAAATTCGCATCGAACCAACTATCGCTGAACGCGCGACCACAAAAAAATATTTATTTTTTCCGAATGCTTTTTGTCCCCCCTTCGCGTGCGACCGGACTCACATATTTGGTAATCGGTCGCGACAACGCGCGACGGATCAAAATATTTTCTTCTCTATCGCAACGTATCTGTATTTTTTTATCGCGATTCTCGATAACTCGAACATTCAGCGATAACGTTTTCAAAGACGAATACGAAACGAGAGTTATGCAGAGGTATACAAGTGCAAAAAGCGCACGAATCGTATCTCTACGGCTACTCGACAAAGATCGATTCCGCGATTATATAGTCAATAGGTTCCTTCCGCTGGATTCGTTCCGCCGAACGAACAATATACACGCATGCGGTTCGAACGATACTCGGTACATTTCCGCGTTCCCGATAACTTTCTTCTTATCTCGTTCGACTCGTTTCACCGTTCGAACGCGATAGCAATCGAATCGAGGAAAAGCGATATGAAAAAAAGAAAAAAAAAGATGAAGAAAAAAAAAAAAAAAGAAACGATGGCCGATCATCAGATACGATCTTCTAGCTAAAAATTTCTCTTTATTCTTCGATCTTGTTTCCCCATTTTTCATGGTTTGTTCGTTCCTTGGACAAAAATCGTATTAAAATTATCATTGTAAATACGCGCGTATAGTGGCGCGTATCGTAGATATTGCGTATCGTTCTATATGTACAGTTTTACACGTATCAAAATGTTCGCAATACGAATAACGAATAACGGATACGGATAACGAGTAACGGATAACGGACAACGGATAACGAGCAACGTTTCAGGGTGAACTCGAATCCGAGTACGAAGAGTTGCTTCCTCTTCGTCGCGCGTTGTGCTGATGCCTTCGAGACGGTGTTCGCGACGGAGATCTGTGCTTGGACGATGACTTTTTGCTCTTCTTGGACCTGTGCGATCGAGAACTACTCGGACTATCGTGGCTGCTATAACAAACAGAACACACACGTGCGAGAAAGAAAGGAAAAATATCGTAATAGAAAGAAGACAGCTTTATCGTATCGATGGACGGAGACGAATGCGAAGATCCGTCGCGTACCTTCGGTGCGAACTTTTCTTCTTCTTGTGTTTCTTGTGAAATCTTTGTCTGTCCGCGCAACTTGGCCCTCCGCTGGGACTTCTCGATCGCGGTCTAGATCTTTTACCGGTCAGGTCCGCGCTCTTCAGTCTGTCCATCAACGAGTTGCCTCCGGTCCTTGAGTCGTACGATTTCGCGTCGTCCAAGGACGGCGAAGGTGACGGGGACGGAACGGAATGCACCTCGTCCGAGTCGTCTTTCCTCGCCGGTTGAGGAATCGTAGCGATCCCCCCGGTATCGTTGCTATTGCCGCTACTTTTCGGCAATACCGTCTGTATTTGGCTGAGAAACGCTGCCGCTTTCTTCTTTCTCTCCAACTGAAGCTGCCTCTCTCTGGACGTAGCGGCCAACTTGTCTCGCGCGGCAGCGACCAGTTTATCTTTGATTCTGTCCTCGTTCTGCTTATTGTGCCTGATCTCCTTTTGGCAATCTTCGAGAATTTCGTCGGTCAGATCGACCAGCTCCTTCTCCTCGGTCTTCGATTTTTTCTCCGACTTGCACGCCGCGTCTTTCTCCGTCGTTCCGAAGCCGGTCAGCAAAACGTGCTCGGTAGAGTCCGGCGGCGAGCTCGGCTTCGAAGCCGAGTTACCCTCTTTGCTCTCGTTTTCCATCTCGTCGTCGCTCTCCTCCAACGGAAGCGCGTTTCGTTTCTCGATCACCCCGGTTTCTCCCTCCTTTGGCTTTTTTATGGAAAATGACACTGTCGTCACTTGCTTCCCAGCTACCGGACCTCCCCCTGATCCCGTCGGTTGCTTCACCCTCGAGTCGCATTTCTTTTTTGCTTGTATCATTTTCACCCGCTTCTGTACCTCTTCCATTCTTTGCTGCTTCTTTTGCAGTTCCTCCAGCTTTTTCTGTTTCTCCTCCTGCGGCTCTTGTTTTCGTAGTAATTCCTCCTCTGTCAGCACCTTCGGATTCACAGCGCCCTCGTATATCGTCAACTTGTGCGCGTAGTAGCCGTGATACTGATGCGACAATTCCAAAAAATTAAATCTCGGATCTCCTTTATTCTTCACGATCGCTTCAAAGTCTCGACCATTCTTCGCTACATAGCTGGCCATTTTATCGATGATTATTTGCACGTCCGCCGGTGGTACGATGAACGAAGGTCTACTCAGTTGTTTCTGGGACGTGGTTCCGTACGGCACCAACGGCGATTGGCATTCGTTGATCGCGACGTGAGCCGCGAGCGGATCGGTCGCTGCCGCGGTAGATGCCGCGTTCATCGCGGCCAACTGCAACGCCGATTGTATCTGACCATTTGGTCCGTATATCACCGGGCCGTGAGAATACTGCACAGGTGCCGCGGCATACGGACCGTACCCCTATAACAATCAATTAATCAATGACAATTGCCTTCCCAACTTGGATTGCTTCGAGTTATCGTTACCGTTAGGACTTACCTGTCCCGCCACCGGGTGATAATACCCGGTCATGCTAGCCGTCGATTGTGTCACGCTCTCCGGCTGTTGCGAAGGAACTTTCGAAGGCGGTGGTTTCCCGGTGATTTTATTCACGAGCATCGAGTACGCACAGTCCGCGGATGGTTTGTACTGTATACTCGGGATACTAGGAGCCTACGCGAAACGAAAACGTAGATCGTCGTCTGTCGGAAGCGACACGCGATGCGCGCCACCAACGATACTTACCGCCTCTATCTTGGTGAACGACGGCGCCAAACTCGGATGAAGATACGGTTCGTCGTCTTGGTCTGACGATCCTTCTTCGGATTCTATCATTGAAAAGAATACGTAAATGAGTAGAGCGTCAAGTTGTACGGCTACTAGTCGTTCCTATGTATCGCAGAGCATCTGTACATGAACAAAAACACGTAAAAGTACTTACGGACAGAAAAACTAAGCGGAATCAAAGTAGAGATCAGTGGGTAATGAAATCCTGCTTTAAATCTCCTCGATTATTACAACGCGGCGGTCTCGCGCTCGACCGTATTACCGTAAGACTCGTTTAAATAAAACAGCATGCGTACCAGATTCTTCTTCCTTCTCGGGCTGCTTTTCAGGATTGTACTTTCCGCTCTTGATAGCATCTAACACGTATCTATAATACCGGTGCAGCGGTCCGTCTATCGACAAGAAGGAAAATTGTGGATTGTTCGCTTGCTTCGCTTTAATCAAGATCTCCATTTGGCCCCCTTGACGACTTATAAACAACGCCGTTTTCGTTATGATGGCATTCAGTTTTTGCGTTTCCGGCTGTTCAAGAACAATAACAATAACACGTGCTATTATAAATACAGCTCTATATTCGGATACACGTAACGCGTTCGTTTATCGCGGTATATAGAACGCGGTGTTTACGACTCGCTCGCGTAATCCCACCGACAATTACTACTTTCTCTACCAACCAATGGAATACCGTCTGGTATTTCCAGATCAGGAGGCGGTACGAAAGCCTGATCCTCCTCCTGGGATCCTTCGGATCTTTTCGGACTTTGCGAATCGTCGCACGCGCTCTTCGAACCACCGTTTCCTTCCTCGTTGTAATCGTACGCCACCCGATTGTACGCATTCTCCGAATCTAACGCTTGGTGTAGTCTCTTTATTTCTTCCTCTGAAAACATATCGCGTCCCGTCGCGTTATCGCAAAACTGCTTCTTACGATATCCTCGGTTCTTCCTTATCGGCCACCTTTTTTTTTTTTTTTTTCATTTTTTACCGTACCGTGATACATCGAGTCCTCCATTTCGTTGTTGTACAGAGACCGATACCGCTCTTCGTCGCAGAGTTGTTCCACTTTCAGCTCATCTTCCGTCAGGATCGTTCTTTGATCGAATCCACCTGTCGGTGGTTCGTATATCCGTAAGTCCCCCAGCGCTCCGCGTCCATCGTATCTATACACATACAATGCTCGTGTTAGGGAAAGAAAAGGAGGATGCGCGTTTTCAAGAATTTCCTGAATTTCGGCATCTGAAAATTCTGTTACGGAGCAAATAAACCTGTGTCAAAGTCTCATTCCTCTGAAATAGAATAGAATTATAGAGAAACTCGACGACATACCGTCGCGTATATCGACGATCGAGAATCGACGCGTTACTCTACTTCCTCTAAACGATATTATAGATTACAGATTTCCTAACCGATCGAACCATCTGTCACCGGCCGAATACGAGCGATTCGCGATCGTTCGTATCCGTTGGTTCAACGATCGCGGCGGTACAACCGAGTCTACGAACGCTAATACATACCATGCTGAGCGATTGTAGTACCTACAATCGTCAGCTGCCGTTTGTCTCTCTACGCTGTGTCTCACCTTGCTGCTGCGCCGACGGATCAGCCACGAACACCACGAACAACTTCACGAGAGCGCGTTGCTCTACGGCCGTGCAGAACGCGTATACCGCGCTTCCACACCGCCCGTTCACAGCCAACGCACCTGCAGAAACCTTAAACAGTCTCCAGATCGCTTAGCCGCACGTTAACCGTTCGTAGTTGCGTTTTTCCGACTGCTTTGCTGCACTTTCTTTACTTTAGTTTAATCTGATATCGTTCTTCTAAAGGTTACATGTACGGTGCATTTATGCAAGAATAAATATCCTAGATGATTTGAGAAATTTGTCTAGGTTAGGGAAACGGACCTGTCTATTTTCAACGTGTTATCGCCCATCCATGGTATCAAATGCTTTCCTTGATCAATCATTTTCGCCTTGTCATCATCTCGAAATAATTTGCAGCTATATCCAAACACCAGCAGCTCCTGCGGTTCCTCTTCTCCATTTTTTTTACGCAGAATTCCCGAATCTACCATCCAACGCTGACTTTTCGATGCCGCCATTTTCCAACTACTAAAATTAACGTTTCACCTTCTCCGGTACCGTGCACACGCATCCATAGCTATACACATGCATACATGTCTATGTACGAGAAGCACACGATGAACATGAAGTTATCCCGGAACGCGTACCAACCTCGCATCACCGCGTCGCGCGTCGCGATTCCCGCCATATCGACCAATATCGACGATGCTTTCCGGATACTCGCGTTCGACACCAGAGGGCCGGTCACGAAAATACGCGCGTAAATACGAAAAACCTCGTTATATTGTATTATGCGTGTCGTCTACGTAGCTACACGGATTTCGTTGAATCGATGTCTATACGGGTTATACCAATAAAAATGTTGGATTAAAAAAGTTGAATGGATTTACTTAATGATAAATTCAAGTGTACAACGCTTGAGCACGACTAAACTTATTCGTTTACGCTACATGTCGTGTATATACATATGTATTAAACGTACGTATCGAAAAATAAGGCAGGTTCATACAACACACCGATGACATTGTTTGCAGCTTTGTAAATTCATAGTAAAGTGACACGCGTATAGATTAAATTTCGCGTTACATAGGGAAAACTCGAGATTCGGTTCGTGTACAGCGAGATTCGTTAAAAAATTAAATGTATATACGTATACGCTTCTCTCGCCGCGTCTCGTTCTTACTTTCTAACTGTATTCGTAAACTATTTCATTGAGATTTCATTTTAATTTCATGGATAAAAGTCATGGTAAAACGAGTATCTTCGTCAAAGGATCGTTACTCGGCACAATACCCGAACATGATCTTATTTACGGTGTCGCGCGTAATTATCGAACGCTCGCAATGAAAATTGTATAAAAAATAAAATATAAATTATTCCAGAATAATAACTAGTCTAGCAACTGTATGGAATGTAGATAAATAACGTTCGTATACCGTACCGCACGATTGTCAATACGAACCGTCGAACTACTGCAGCTCGAAACAAGTAAACGTTTAGCGATTGTTCATTTACGACGCAACGCCGTACGCTCGATATATTCGTTACCGCTCGATATTATCCGTTTCCGCGCAATACGTCCGTACGCGTACAGCATAGCATAGTATGGTATAATATAGTTCAGTATAGTATAGTATAATATCGTATAGTTTGATTTTAAAAAACAAACTTTGCGAATACTAGAGTAAAAATATTACGCTATTTACGTTCGTCATAAATAGAGGACAACGTTTTCGAGGTAGCACGTTAAAAGAAAAGCTTGCAAGCTCTTATGTAATTTTTCGAAAATCATCACTTGTAACGGTGCAAACGATTCCGCTTTGAATAATCATAGACACTGCATAGAATATACGAACATTCTTTTTTCAAGCTATCATGCTTCTTCTCACGAAAGAAAATATCGGCAATAAAGGAAATCGTTAGAATTTCTCGAATATCAAATCGTCGGACCGACATTTATAACTTAATCGCAAGAAAAATTGACGAACCAAAAGTTTGCGCATACAGGGGAAAAGGATATTCGAATCGACGCGTATAAATTTATATCGATCTTGCAAGCTAAACGAGTTAAACAACGAATAGTTTGCCATCTCGTTTTTAAAATATAGAACGCTCAACGACCACGAGCGATATCTATAATTTACATTCGCTCTTTCCATCCAACAATTTCTTCCAAAGATCAAATTGTTCGCTGTATTTCACCATATGAATGCTGATACCACGTTGGACGTTGCACGCGCTGTACGATATTTTCTTATTTAAAAATTCGTTAGCGTGCGTCCTTTTAATTCCTAATTTGTCCGCGACGATACCGGTCACGAACACGTCTTCGAGTTTCAGATACGTTTGATCCAATGCGGCGTCGTAGAGTTTGCGAACGACATCGCTGGACAACAGATAAGCCGGGCCAGTAGTAAAATCTGGAAAAACGGCATGCTTGAACTGAGTACGAGATACGTAATACTTGCTCTTTTTATTCCTGATCGGTTTCCATTTCTTAGCCAGTCTACCGAATATTACGTTTTTGTTTTTCGCGTGTTTCATTATAAAAGTTTGAAGACGCGGAACATTAATAAACATATCATCGTCGGTCTTTAAGAGAAATTTAACCTTCGAACAGTAACTGTCTACCCATTCTAGGGTAGATATCGTCTTAAGCGTCAAATTCGAATAAGAATCTAAAAATTTTCCGCGTATAATATTATTATAAGTCTTTTGCTCTTTCTTCAGAATCATTTCCACCTTTGGGTCTAAGGTTGCACCCAACATAAATAAGATTCCGATATCGCTTCTTTGACCAAAGTGACCCCATGTTTGTCGTATAGCCATTCGAGCCTCAAGATGGGTCGGCGCAGACATTATTATTATAACCAGATCCATTTCCTTGCCAAAATTTGGACAGCTCTCTGGAATCGGAACGGTATGACCAGCCTCGTAAATAGCGCGCAAAGAATACTCGTTGAAAGCCGTAGAGACTTGTTTGCTTTCCACGGATGTGTCCTTGACGGAAGACAGAGCTCTAGAACTAGAAGACGGTGGCGACATGGTAACCAGAGAATTGTAAACGTCACTGGTATTTTGCGAATTGTAAGAACCAATTATTATAGAAGGTTCGATGGAAGCGTTCTTCGATGGAACATTCGCATGCTCTTCTAGACTCGTGTTTGCACGCTGTTTGTAAGCTTCTCGAAAGGGCGGTTGGCCTAAATATAAAATATAACAGAATATTTTTGTAAGATGCACGTATACTGCGTATCTTGAAGAAAAAAAATAAGTGAACGATATAAAGTACATGGAATAACTTATTCGAGAGAGCCTTATTTAAGAGAGAAGTGAAAATTATGAGCAAGTTTAAAGGATACTTACTAGTGTTCCGAAATATAGAATATCGAGTTACATCGTAATAAGTAGTACGGTAATACGCGTAAAAAGTTAACGCGATCAATCCTAATATAAGAGTTTGCAGAGGACGATTACGAACATGTAATAAGTGATGCATCGCGAAGTGCTTCTTCGTTCGCTTATTTTCCTTCGAATGAATATTTCTTCGGTCGTGTCGTTGTAACGTATCATCGAACAATTCCAAGAGCGATTGACACGTTATGGGTTCTCGTTAACTCCGCCACGGATACAAAGTTGCTTTCGAAGAGAACCGAAGAATATTGCGACGAATCAACTACTCCCATGCTGTTTCACTGTAAGCGATATTTAAATTCTCTGAAATTTTCTTCGCTTCATCTAACAGATTTTCAAACACGTTCACCGACAGATGGTTGTTCGTTCTTTAAATTCGCTTTATGCGAGTCTTGTGTTTAACCAATAGCCAAAACATGGCAATTATTCACGCATCTCGTTATAACTCGGTACAGAGCAATTTCTTAATTTGTACGCAAACAAGTATTTAGATATATGTACATATGCATACGTCGTGTATGTAATTATACGCGCAAACTAGCGTAACACGCAAACTATTTCGTCAAACAAAACGGTCGCCATCATTGCTGATCGCTGCAACTGCTACGATTGTACGTGACGATGTCGATATATTTTATATATCGATAGTATCGATGTATCGTACGTTACGCGAATCTCGATAATTCATTATTCGTATCCACTGTCGATTAATTTTGTTAGCTGTTCGTATCTAGAAAAATTAAAATATCCTGTTACATATATAAATCTATTCAAATTGTAAAATCGTACCGTAACATTAACAACTTATATTCAAGTAATTAAAAATATATTTATATTCAAGTAATTCGTTTATATCATTGATCGTAAATCATCGAATTCTATCTTAACTACAGTGTGAACCGTGATACAAAGATCGATCCAAGAGTCGAAGAAGAAAAATGGGGTGATTTTATGTTGACCTTGTAGCATGCTATCGCGGTGTCGCACAGTTATTTCCTTTGTACGCGTAATTTTCTTACGGAATATTACAGATCGAAAAGACAGCAGGAAGAGAAAGGATAGTCACGCCCATAGAATAATTTCCGATCATAAACGAAACGTAAACATGTCTCGTTTTGCGAATAAACGGAATTTTTCATTACGATAGTTGATCGATTGGCGCTAGATGGTGCTAGTAGTAATGTTTCGAGGGAGCGCGCGCGCGCTAATATAAATCTTCAAATCAGGATTCTCGGCTATGCTATTTAGGTAGACGGGTATCTCGTAAG
The DNA here is from genome assembly GCA_945859555.1 of Megachile ligniseca. NCBI lineage: Eukaryota > Metazoa > Arthropoda > Insecta > Hymenoptera > Megachilidae > Megachile > Megachile ligniseca. The sequence goes on from OX243786.1 coordinate 12,377,941, forward strand.
TATACAGTTCTTAGTTCTAATTCGAAAACGAATTGGAATTATAGTATTCTTTAGATATACAATTATGTTTTCTAAAATATTTTAGTAATCTGTCCAGACTGATCCGTCAATCCATTTACATACGATGGAAGTTTGATTTCGAAGAAATACCGATAAATTGTAACCATAAGGAAGACACACGCGAATCGCGTTCACTAATTATCCGATCATTTGTTCCTCTTCAGAATTTCATTGTATTCGCCAATGCGATTATTGATACGAATACGAAATGAAAACGAGTAAAGTATTTCGAACGATTAGAAAGGAGAAACAACGACAAGGTAAGAGGGCAGAGAAAGAACGTAGAAGGGAATGGAGGGGAAGGGAAGGAAAGGGAAGGGTAGGAAAGGGAAGAAAAGAGAAGGAAAGAATAGGAAAGAAAGAGACAATGCGCGAAGGTATTTCGTTCTAAAGTTTGTGATTATAGCTATGTATATGAGGAAGTACATACGAAGAATTGATCGATAACCTATTTTTCCGTAGTTGGCGCGGAGCCAGAATTTTATAGAAATACGCTGACTAAATAGAAGGACGGATATCGTAACCTCGGCCTAGGTCACGAATGTTTTCAAAGTAGTTGAATGATTTCGGTAAGTTATATCGATTATTCGTAAGAAGCAGATCGGCCGTCGATCACTTGACTGGTCGTTTGATCTGTACGCTCTTACGAGATTACCATCGTCTTTTCGTTAATAAGCAACAATCGTGCGTGCTCGAACAAACTCTCCCTATCTTGTTGCGAGTAGACGAGAGGAAAACTTACAAGTTTCGAAACGTTGGCGTACTATGTCGGTAAATTCGCGCGGAACTCGTGTTTTAAATTCGGAACTAAATTTAAAATACTATGTAAACTGTATTTTCTTTCTTTTCTTCTTTCTTCGTTTCTTTATAGAGCCTATTGTACGAAGATACGAAATTCTGAACGGGAGCTGAAAGGAAATCATCTTAGATACGAATGAAATGGATGTTTGTTGATGTTGTTACGGACAACAGTGACCAGTAAAAGGAACGTAACAGCCGAGGGAAGTGTTTCGTTTTTAGAAGAGAAAAGGTGAATTCTTTAAAAACGAAGACATCGAATGAATCGTAAGCGAATAAGATAGAAGTAGGAAATAGAAGAAAGAAATTGTTTTGATCGCAACAACGCGAAGGTAACAGCAACAGCAACGATGCCACCATCGACAATCGCGCGCACTCGATCGATATTCTCCCACTGCTATTTTTTTTCGTATCTACGTGCCAGTTTTCTTACCGCACGTCTCTATTTTTCCTTCCTACTTTTTCGTACTCTCATACAATAAATACTACCAGCTTACTCTTCCAGAATATTTTTCTCCGTTTCGAGCTATCTTTCTCGACACCGCGTATCTTCCTATCTTCCGTTTATTATTCGATATTCTCGACAATGTTTTTCGTAATCCACCGCCACGCTTCTTAACGCGTTCCGCTAAATTTTCAACGCGTACACGATCAATCTGATTTCGTTTTATTTCGTCTCCCTTTTATCTTCTCGATTCTGTTCAAGTTCATAGAGCGCGTCGCGTCGATTCGTTGATCGTCGAGAGGGCCTCCCTAGCGGTGTATAGTCGAGGCGACGGTCCCCGCGTCGCGTCGACGGCCGGGGTTGGTGTTGCGGCGTCGGCGTCGGCGTCGGCGCTATCGTTTTCACGGTTGGTCAGTTGACGAACGGAGTCGGACGAGTACGTTGGTTGATCGCGATCGTCGGGAGTTGAATCCGTCCACTCTCTGTTTCAGCCTATTTCACGATCGCTGAAATCGTTGTAATTTTGTCGAATCAAGTCGAACATCGAAACACGAAGGGTATCGAGGTTGTTTCCTTCTTTTCACCGCCGCGACCACGTCGCGTTTTCGGTGCATCTCGAGGAGGCGAGGATTCGATAGCGACATTCTCGAGTGCGTTCGAACGCGATAACATGAACGCAAGATGATTTGCCGATATTCAGGGTCATCGTGGCCACGCATCGCTTGAGAAAAAACAGAAGGTTGGTTTTCGCTAGTTCGCAATAACGATCGGGAAAAGGTTTAGCACGTGCGCATGCACGAAGGAAGAACGAACGCAATACTGATTACGAGGGAAAGAGCGAGCGATCAGGCGAACAGTCGGGTCAGAGCGGAAAAGAACGAGGAAGAGAGGAAGGAGAGAAACAGAGAACGATAAAAGTAGAGAATTTCCGTGAACAAGTAGATTCGTAATTGTAACGTTTCGATACGGCGAGAACGGTGACGAGGACGAGGACGACGACGAGGACAAGGACGACGACGACAACGACAGCGGCGGCAGCGATCACGGGGGTGACAAGGGTGACGAACATGACACACCCATCCGATCGCTCAACTCGGCAACCGAGCAAACGGCCGAACAGCCGAACGTTATTTTCAAGTTTACAAGGTTTGTGTCGGCTGGCCGATATAGCATGAAAACGATCGTTGGAAGACTCGTCGGCTCGTAAAGTGTCCGCACATCGAAAGAGGAACGTAGCGATAACGAGTGCTCCTGTCATCGGTGATTGCACGTGCTTCCATGCTTGCCCGTCTAAAGGCTAAAGGTAGCGCGGCATGGATTACCTTTCGCGCGAATCTTTCGTGCTCTTCGTCGTTCTTTCTTCTCCGACTCGATTTTTCGGTCACGTCTAGTGATTCTAGTTTTCGAGTTAACCTGAACAAATACTATTCGGAGAGAATACCGCACGAAAAGGGGGAGACCGTGAAGGAAAGCTCGTCGCGGCAAGGCAATCTAATCGGAAGCGAAAGGGACCCGTACGTTTCGTCTCTCGATTAGAATATAATCGCTGTTAACTGGTCGTAATCGTTTGTAGGTTGAATTAACGTGTAGGAAAGTATACGGTGTATTTTATACGTGCTCGTAAGTCGCCGCGTAAAAGAAATACAAATTCGTTCGACGAACAGTCTACGAAGAACGAAGAGTGCTCGGTACGTCGATAATTTTCTACATCTGTGTGCTTACGCGCTACGATAACTGTCCTTGTTCGTTCGTGGAGCGAGACATTGCTTAGAACAGCGCGCTCGATGCGGACACCGATGTTAGAGGGGAGAAGATCGTTTTCGACGAGTAGAAAAGAATAGACGAGGGAATGAAATTGAAATCGGGCAAGTCGCGGTCGTTTGAAAATAAAGGAAAGAAGAGGTAGACACAACGAGGTAGAAAATTATCGGCGTGGGTCAGATACGCGTAAAGAGTAGAGTGTGAAAAATCGATACGAAAGGAAATCGGTTGTCGGACGAAGCGGGACTGTCGGAGGCACACGTGTACGATGTTTATAGCGGGAAAGTCGAATACGAAGAGGCAGGAAGTACGTTGTACAGCGAACGACGGGCAAACGGATGAACAAACGTTTCGATGCGACGTGCCGAAATCGGTCCGAGCGTTCGAGCGTTCGAGCGAGATAGAGCTGTCGACTGGTGTCACGTTCAACGAGTTATCGACGTTGCGCCTGAAACATTCACGTATCCGGGTTGATGCGTTAAACTCCATATACGGGTAGCAGAGATACGTATACGGCTAATCGGTTAGTTCGTAAGCTATTTTTCGTGTGTCGAAGAACGTCGCGACGTAAGAGGCGAGAGAAGTAATCGCAAGATCGGCCTTGTTTCCTACGGGATTCGGACGCGCGGGTTGAACGCGCGAGCTCGCGCGCAAGTCAATCCTCGATCGAAGAAGAAGGAAGTAGATTCGTGAAAGAGCAACGAGGAGGACAGGGCCGAACAGAGACGAACGGTGGCAATCGATATTCGTCGCGTTCGCACCGGCAAACGTTTGTTTTTCTTTCGCAGCCGGCTCGGCCCGTTTTTCGCGATTCGCGATCGCGACCAAACGATACACGCATACCTATACATACATGTATCCTCGCGTTCCCCTGATCGGCTTCTCTGACAACGAGCAGACGGACAGGGTAAAGATAATTAAAGATGGGGAGAACACGCGGAGGTTAGAAGAGAAATTGGTTCGCCCGTAGGTGTTTCCCGACGGAACGAAGGAAGGCAGATAGAGAGAAGGGAAATAAGGGGAAAAGAAAGGGAGGAAGAAAGCGAGGGGGAAGAAACGGAAGGGTAGGCCTCCTCGCGGGAGGTCTCTATCAAACGAAAGGTGATTCCTGAGGAAGCGAAATGATCGACCCGAGCTCGTCGGAGGCGGAAAGCGAGGAGGATCAGAGTCCTCAACACGTAGCCGGTGGAGGCGGTGGAGGCGGCGGAGGTAGCGGAGGCGGTCGCTCGTACGGTGCCCGTAAACAGATCGGACCCGGAGGAAGTCTCGGTGGCGCGAGCGGTCCCGTATCGGGAAGCGCCAACTCCATAGCTTCCGGATTGACCGCTTCGCCCGGTGGCTTGAGTCACGGTCACGGGACGATCGGGACACCCAGAGCCGGCGGCGCGGCCGCTGCTCAGGATGGCGGCCTGGATCCGTCCAGTCTCGGGGCCGCGAGAAACTCTCTGTCGCCGTCGATGACCGCCGCGCAGGACGCGGCCAATTACGCTCAGAGACCCACCAGCCCTTCGCCCTCGGTCGCCAGCGAGAAAACCGAGACCGACATTCAGGTAACGATAGACCGACCACCGTTCGCTTTCCTTCCCTCATCACTCGTTTTTCGCAGGACAAACAGGAGCGCGAGGAGGAGGAAAGAAAGACCAGGATACAGCTGTACGTGTTCGTTTCGAGATGTATCTCGTACCCGTTCAACGCGAAGCAGCCCCTGGATCTACCGAAACGTCAGTTAAAAGTGACCAAACAGCAACTCGAAACCATCAGCTCGCGATTCCAGGTGATTCGACTCGTCCAACGACGGCTTAGATATCGTTGTTCCTCATCGTTCTCTCGTCTAGCCAAAAGTCCGTTTCTCCGATCTATTCGATCCGACAGGCGGATAGGAGAGAAGGGAGAACGTCGATGGCGGGACGATGGCGGGACGATGGCGGGACGATGGCGGGACGAAGGCGGAGGCGATCAAGGAAACCTTTCGACGGAGACGCTACGCGTTTCCGAAGCCGTACCCGGTCTCACGGTTCTACGCAGGAATTCGAATCGTGCCGATGACCTTCGCCTTCGCGTTCGCCTTCGCCTTCGACCGTGTTCGTTTGCACTTCGCATTCGAATCGACACTCGAATCGTTCGATCAGATTCGATTCGACTCCGCTTCGCGTTACGCGGAACAACGCGGTACTAAAGAGACCGTCTTTACCATTTGCAGGGCTTTTTGAAGGGAGAAACGCAGATTATAGCCGACGAAGCGTTCCGCAACGCCATTCAGAATTACTACGACGTCTTCTTGACGTCGGATCGCGTGATACAGATGGTGCAAAGCGGTGCTTGCTCGCAACTCGACTTCCGCGAGGTATTCAAGAAGAACGTTGAAATACGTGTCCGACGCCTCCCGGAAATCGACGGATTGAGCAAAGAGACTGTGCTTACGTCCTGGTTGGCCAAGTTCGATTGTATCATGAAAGGTACGGGCGACGAGGAGACCAAGAGGCCTTCCAGGATGCAACAACAGTCTTTGATTTCGGAGATGATATTGTCGAAGGAGCAGCTGTACGACATGTTTCAGCAAATACTCGGCATTAAAAAGTTCGAGCATCAGCTTCTGTTCAACGCCCTCCTGTTGGACTCAGCCGACGAACAGGCTGCCGCCATCAGGAGGGAGCTGGACGGTCGCCTCCAGAAGGTGAACGAGATGGAAAAGGTAGAGTGAATCGTAGGAACGGTGCTTTCGTGCTACTCGTCTCGCCGATGGTACTGATCTCGATGTCGGTGTGTTCGTAGAACCGCAAGCTCATGCCAAAATTCCTCCTAAAAGAGATGGAGTCGCTCTACATCGAGGAACTCAAGTCGTCTATCAATCTGCTGATGGCTAATTTGGAATCGTTACCGGTCTCGAAAGGTTCGATAGACAGCAAATACGGGCTGCAGAAGCTGAAGCGCTACAACCATCGTCGAGAGCGCTCCCGCTGCCGCGGCCAGGGTTCTCTCGTTAAATTGGAGAGCGATTCCGCCGACTCGGAACCGCAGCTGAGCAAAGTGGACGTCGGTCTCACTTTCCAGCTAGCGGTGGTCGTGATGGAGGTGAAGGGCTTGAAGAGCCTACCGCCGAACAAGATTGTTTACTGCACAATGGAGGTCGAAGGGAACAAAAAGTTGCAGACCGATCACGCGGAGGCCTCGAAACCTACGTGAGTAGCAGCGTTGCCGTTTCGATAAATTCCTTAGCACCGACTCTCTCTTATGACCGATCGCGATCGCTTCGACGCAGGTGGGAGACTCAGGGCGACTTTACGACCATGCACCCGCTACCGGTGGTCAAGGTCCGCCTCTACACCGAGAACTCGGCGATGTTGGCGCTCGAGGACAAAGAATTAGGCAAAGTTATACTGCGACCGACCCCGTTCTCCTCCAAACAGCCGGAATGGTACAAAATGATCGTACCGAAAAATTGTCCCGACCAAGATCTTCGTATCAAGATCGGTTGTCGAATGGACAAACCGTTCAACATGAAGCACTGTGGTTACCTGTACGCGATGGGCAAGTCCGTGTGGAAAAAGTGGAAGAAGCGGTATCACGTGTTGGTCCAAGTGTCCCAGTACACGTTCGCGATGTGCTCGTACAAGGAGAAGAGAAGCGAGCCCTCGGAAATGATGCAACTGGACGGTTACACGGTCGATTACATCGAACCCGTATCCGCGAACATGATGGTCGGCATGGACCTGGACGACGGAAGGTAAATCGTGACCGCGCTGCCCGTTCATTTTCTCCGTTCCGACGTCCGTTCCGTCCGCAGATTCTACTTCAACGCCGTTCGCGAAGGAGACAACATCGTGTTCGCGTCCGACGACGAGAACGAGTGTCAAACCTGGGTGATGGTCATGTACAGAGCGACCGGTCAGTCGCACAAGCCGACTCCGCCCGTTTCCGTCGCGGACAAAAATTCGGCCATCAGCAAGATACAGGGCGACGCGGATCGCGCCAAGAAACACGGCATGGAAGATTACATCAGTGCCGATCCGTGCAAGTTCGACCATCACGCTTTCTTCAAATTTCTTCAAAACATGGTGCTCGATTATCGATTGAACGATCCCTATTGCTCCCTGGGTTGGTTCTCGCCCGGTCAAGTCTTCGTACTCGACGAATATTGCGCGAGGTAACGTTGCTCCCTTCTTCTCTCTTCTCTTCCTCCGACTCTGCTTCCGTTTCCGCCACGTCCGCTAATCGCCGACACGCAACAACAGAAATAAAAAGGAAGAGCAAGAGAGAGAGAGAGAGCTCATCTCTCGTTTTTGACGGGCTTTTCGCGTTTGATCGTTTCTACAGGTACGGCGTACGCGGCTGCTTTCGACATCTCTGTTATCTGAACGATCTATTGGACCGAATCGACCGAGGACTCATGATAGATCCGACTTTGCTGCACTACAGTTTCGCCTTTTGCGCCACTCACGTGTACGGCAATCGAACCGACAGGGTCGGTTCCATCACTCACGAGGAGAAAGAAAAGTTTCAAGAGATTAAAGAGAGACTGCGACAGATTCTCGAGAAACAAATAACCAATTTTCGGTAAGTAGCCGAAGCCCTTTCTCTATCGTTGTCTCCTAGCGTGTTAAGCGGTTAAACGACGCGATTCGTTCTAATCGAGCGTAACGAAACAGGTACAGTTTTCCGTTCGGTCGACCGGACGGAGCGCTCAAGGCTACCTTGTCCCTCCTAGAACGAGTGATGATGAAGGAGGGTGTCAGTCCCGTGACCCAAGAAGAGGTGAAAGCTCTGATCAAGAGTTGCCTGGAAACGGCCGCTCTCGTCAATTACACGAAACTCTCCGCCGAAGCGAAGATCGACGACGACCTCAGCGGCGAAGTCTGCGTCCCGCCCAGCAAGAAACTCGAAGATCTCATACATCTCGCGGAAATGTGCGTGGATTTGCTTCAACAAAACGGAGAACATTACTCGGAGGTATTAGTTGGGTTTCTCTAACTGAATGTCATCTTTCAGGATCCTCGAGGAAAGAACGCGGTGCGTGCTCCCTCTCTCTCTCTCTCTCTCTCTCTCTCTCCTCTCTCTATTTCTCTCTTCTCTCTTGTTCTCTTTGTTCTCTCTGTTCTCTCTGTTCTCTCGCTTTGCCGAACGAGCAAAGTCGGGTTGTTCGATGATAGAAAACTGTAGGGAAAAAATCGATCGGATACACGCACCGCGTACTCGAGAATTCTTTGCTCAGGGCGACGTTACGCGATCCCACGCTTGCCCTGAGCGGAACGAAACCCGTGCCCGTCGTCGTATATGTGTGACGTCCAATATTTTCACGATCCGCTCCTACTACACTGTACCGCAGGCGTTCGCCTGGTTTAGCGACCTCATGGTGGAGCACGCCGAGATCTTCTGGTCTCTCTTCGCCGTCGATATGGACAAGGTGCTCGCTGAACAGCCACCGGACACCTGGGACAGTTTCCCGCTCTTTAAAATCATGAACGACTATCTGCGCGAAGACGGTACGTATTTTCTTTCGTTTCTCCTCGCGAGAAATCTTTTCTTTTCTTCTAATTTCTTTTCGTTTCGCTTTCTACAGACAATCTGAAGAATGGTAGATTTCATCAACATCTTCGCGATACCTTTGCGCCGTTGGTCGTGCGTTACGTGGATCTGATGGAAACGTCGATCGCTCAGTCGATTCACAAGGGTTTCGAGAAGGAACGCTGGGAGATCAAGGGAAACGGCTGTGCCACCTCCGAGGAGCTCTTTTGGAAATTGGACGCTCTTCAGTCCTTCATTCGCGACTTGCACTGGCCGGACCAAGAATTCCGTCAACACCTCGAGCAAAGGTTGACTTTGATGGCCTGCGATATGATCGAGTCTTGCATTCAACGAACGGACACCGCGTTTCAGCAGTGGCTGAAGAAAGGTGTAACTTTTATATCGACCGATTACATCATACCATCGGAAATGTGCGCAATGGTGAACGTTATTCTCGATGCAAAAAATCAAAGCTTCGAACTTTGTACGATCGACGCCGTGGACGTGGTAAGCCTGTTTATCCTTTACCATTTGCCATTTCCCAATAGAACAGTAGTTCTCCGTTTTTCCTTTCCTGCATTCCGTTTTTCGAACGTATTATTCTATTGCCGACCTCGATAACGAGTCGATCTTGTTTCCTGTCTTCAGCATCAGTATCACGCCAAGATCGACGATTTGATCGAAAAAACCTCGGCCGCCATGACTCAAGGAATGATCAACAAACTGGTTACCGTATTGGAGACTACCCTTTCCAAGTTGTCTCGCTACGACGAAGGATCCTTCATAGGGTCGATTCTCAGTTTTACGGTACGTAAATACAATCTATGTAAATCTCTGAACGACCGATTACTTAACGGAACTCTTTCCAGAAGGTATCGGGCAGCGGTAAAGAAATGGGACAAGCCTACGTGAACTTCACGAGAAACTGCATCGATCAGATTCGCGGCAAAGTATTGGACGAACTGTGGATCTTAACGTTCTTCGAGGTAAGCTGCTGATCGAATCGTCTCGGTTGCCTCTCCGCGATTACCTCTCCCTCGATACGTTCTCGTTACAGCAATGGTATACGGCGCAAATACAAATGCTCTGCAACTGGCTGTCCGAAAGGCTCGATCACAGTTTACACTTGTATCAGTGTACCTGTCTCGCTCACATCGTGAAAAAGATTTACTCGGATTTCGAGCTGCACGGTGTCATAGAGGAAAAACTCAATTCAATGACATATCAAACTATATATAAGAGGATGCAAACGGAAGAAGCGACTTGTGCCTTAACCAGCGTTCAGAACGAAGAGTAAGTACTCGTGTATCGTGTCACTTTCGGCTGCGTTACATCCTGCCTCGATTCTAACGTCTTGCACGCGTTTTATAGAGGACTTTCGGAGAACGGTAACGACGACGAAGTGGAGCGACCAAAGACCAAGGTAACGATCGTCGAAACGATGGCTGGCGATGACGCGAACTACGTTTCCAACATTAGCAACGTCACTTCGAACGTTGTTGGAAAAGTTGGAAGCATGTTTGGCAAGGGCATCGGTGGCCTTTCTACGAAATTTGGTGGAGCCAGTTGGTTCTAATTCTCACCGTTACTTTTTTCTCCACATTTTTAGCGTTATTATAAGTACGACTATTATTGCTTTTATTTATCTTACACGGATTACTTTCTTTTCTTCGTCGTACTCTTCTTCGTACCTTGTCCACCCGATAGTTTTTCTTTATAATCATTATAATTATTATTATCATATTATTGCGATTATTACCGATGATCGTTATCGTTTGCGGTATTTTGCAAAAATGTATCTTACAGACGACTAGTAAGTTTCTTTGTCTATATATATATATATATATTTATTTACATACATATATATATATGTACATAAAAACAAGAGGAAGTTTCGACGACAGAATTGTCCGCAGTACGATTTAGGAACACATTTAAAGTACGATTGTTCGAAGAAAAATCGCCGTTCGGTACGATCGATCGAGAAAATAATTCTTACCGTTTCAACGTCAATGCGTATTCTTATTTTTCGCCGACCTCAAACATTCGTTATTCGATCATGTTCGTTCGTTCGAAAGTTCCCAATTAATCAGTTATCGTAAATCGTAATTGGTCTAACATTGTATAGAGAAAGTTTTTCAACCTGTAACGTCGTGCTTGATTTTGTGCGTCATAAACGCGCGTGTATATATAATATACCATTCGATGAATAGTGTAAATAGATTTTATTTCCATGCTTTGCAACGAACAGTCGTCGTCGACTACCATCGATATCAAACGATTCGCCTTTCCCTCGAACCGCCTTATTTCCTCTATTCTTTCGCGTAGATTGTTCGAAAGGGGTGGGCCATTTCGACGTTTCAACGGTAAGATAGCAAAGAGGGATTCGAAATCGACAAGAATATGATTACAAGATTCGTCGCAAACAATAATACCGATTCGATTAAGCGTATCGTATTTACGCGCGGTAAGTACGCTTGGCTCGAACGCCAAGTTTTCCGAACTTGTCGTCTATCTCGAATCATTTTTGTTAAAGAGGAAACTTTAGAATCGTACGTTCAAACGAATGAACAAACGAACGAACAAACGAACGAACGAACGAACGAACGAACGAACGAACGAACGAACGAACGAACGAACGAACGAACGAACGAACGAACGAACGATCGAACGAACGACAGAAACGAGAAAACTATAGGTAAACGATACCTGGCGATCTGTCTTCCGATCGATGCATATTTTGAAATTTCAGCGTGCACGAAACAAATACGTGTTTGTACGTTTCGTTCTTGTTTGACGTACTAAATGAAAAACGCTCGACGTTGATTATGATGCAAATGACACGCGGTACTTATATTTAAACATACTATTGATCGAGGAGAATGCGTGCAGCATTCGTGAACAGTTATTGATAGCAGTTTCTTTGTACATACATACTTTAGCAAAATCGATAAACGAAGGAAAGGAGATTTTTATATAATGTAAATTATTGCGTTTAAACGCGTCTAATCGTACGATGTGCGATTCTACGCGTGCTGGTCGTCGGTGAATAGCAGAAAAATATGTCTTTCGTTCGGCGGGATTCGCGTAAAAGAAATGTTTCTTAGATTACTTTTGGCAAGAGTTGTTCGCGCGTAACTCGTATCATTATCAGCTAGATGTATTTGAAATTGGACAAACGCGCGTCGATTATACTTTGTTATTCCGTATCGCATTTCGTACATACAATGCAAACACGAACACACATGCACACGTACACACACACATGCGAATGCGCGCGCGAGTTCATTGTTACACGTTTAGTGGTACTGGCATGGGACAGATTAGAACGCTCGATAAATCGAATTAATCTCGAATACGAATTGTCTGAAAACGTTTTGCTTCTGTTCGTTTCGATGATTCGTCGCGTGTGCCGTGATCGATGTCCCGGAAATAAATGCCAAAAGTGGTTATTCGAGGCCTTGAAAAAAAAAAAAAAAAACAAATAACTTAACAGTATGATTTAGCGACAGAACCGCGAGTAAGTCTTTCGACGACGAACGTTAAACGTAACGGACACTTTTTCATCTCGGACGGAAATTACGAACGTCAGTTCTAATTCCGTTGGAACTATGAAAAAGAAGAATGTGACCGCGAGTAGTGGACTTATCAGAAAAAGAAAAAAAAGGAAAAAAAAAAAAAAAAAACAAAAAACAGTTAAAATTAAATCGTTGTAGCATACTTGCAACCGATGCTAACGGTACTACACAGTTATGATTATCATTCTTACTATCGACTATTCTCTTGTAATCTACGACTAATTAGACTAGAACAATTAAGAAAGGGTCTCTACTTGCTCCAACGATAATACTCCTCTCTCTCTCTCTCTCTCTCTCTCTCTCTTTCTCTCTCTCTCTCTCTCTCACACACACAAACTGTCTTCTCTTTCCCATACCCAGGTCTCCATCGTTCTTTCACCAACCCTTTCCTATTGTTCTTTATTCCCTTTGCTTTTCGTTTCAAACTTTCAACTTTTTATCCGTTTCGTTGTTCGTCAGCCAATTCTATTCACGCGTTTTCGTTTCCTTTTTTTCCTTCTCTTTTTCATAGCCGCACGCGGCCTACACGCGCACAGAGTTAAACACGAAGAATGACGTAGGTAGAAATACAAATACAGTTGCAGTTAGAAATTCCGATTGTAACTGCAGAAATTTGACAGATACAGACACCGACACAAACACAGACACGGGTACAGGTACAAATCTAGATAGGAAGATGGAAACGGGAAAAGATACAAGTACATTAGAAACACGTAGCCCGATGTTTTCGACCCTTTATTCGTTTCTTCGTCTCGCTATTTGACCTCGATCGAGTTACCCTTATTTTAGTTAAATATCATTGCAGAGAGTCTTTTACTACTCTAGCCGGTGTTCTATTCGATTAAACTTTTATGCAGTTGTTGTTCTCTCGTTAATAAAATATCCGACAAAAAAGAAACGACCACGGTTCAGAGAGTATACCCAAATTTAATTTCCTCTCTTGCGATATCGACGCACGAAACGTCACGCATTTCGTCATTTCTTCACGTAACTTCCATCGAGCATCTATTCGTTCGTTTACTGGCTACATACGTATCTCTCTGTACGTACACGCGTATAATCGGTGCGAGATCTCAACACCTCGATGCTCTAACGTCTTAACACGGTTACGATCCGAGCGTCTACGCGTAAAACGCTGCTCGCGCGAATCTTACGCTTAGCGACGTAAACGTACGCATTTTCTATAAAACCAATCTCATCATGCACGCACGCAACACGCATTTTCACGTAGCATTGTCATTGTACCAAGAGCGAATACTTTTTGTAAATAAACAATATGCTAACGTTGGTACTTTGCTGGTAATCCTTGCTCCAAGGATTTCTATTTATATGTAAACCATGCTGAACCATGCTAAACCATGCGATATTGATCATCTAGAATCTAGACCGCGAGTAATCGACGTTACCGTTCGAACCGATCGAACACGACCTGGGGCTCTTCTCTACAAACCGGTACATAAAACTTGGAATCATCGGTTCCGGTTTTCATTATTCATTAAATTGGCCGCCAGTTCGTTCTCCGATTCTATTTTCTACCTTTCCCTTCTTTCTTATTTCGTGTCTGTACGTGTCACGCGATTTCAACCTCGCCCGCTCTTCCACACGGGTATCGGTATGTATAATACGAATTATCCAAGCTAATAGAACTTCATCTATACAACGCGAACAATCGTTATCCTTATCCTGCACAATAATTTTCCCTGTTTTTATCGTTAACCCCGTGTCTGCCACGGCAATGTCGAGAGCGCACGGTTCGAATTAACCGCGAGTTTCTATCTCTACGATTGGCTAGATCGGGAACTGGAGCGCCCGGAGCGTGATTGGTTAAAAATCTCGGCATTATGCTCTTTGCTCGTCCGCTACATCAAAACAACTAGTACATTTTTCGAACATCATCGATCACTTGGTAAAACATTTCACAAGGAATGATTCGGATCCAGCTAAATTCGTGAATATAAGCGTTCGGAAGAGGGTATAAATCGAACGAGCTACTCGACGATTCGTTGGTCGACTAATTGCGCGAGGTCGCGACACATCGAAGTACGGTAAGCGGCAAAACGCAGCCAAGCGTGTTTCGTAAGAGTTCGCCTACCGACCTTCGTTTTCCCAGTACCGTTCCGCGTTTCTTCTACCGATTCGTTGCCAAGATATAATCTAAAATCACGAACCAGAGTGCAGTGAAGCGGCCTACACGCGTTAATAACGACCAATCGTCCGAGTAACTCGATCGAGCAAAATTGTCTGGACACTCTACGATATTAAACATACAATTCACGGCCTACAATGTTTTCGGTAAATATACGTTCGAAAAGAGCGCGAGCTCGAATATTATATCTTAAAGAACATTCGACACGTCCGTAGTTTAAAGACAAATGAAACATTCTACACTTTCCCATTGTTGGTCGTTTCCAGTCTGTTGCTAGCAAAATTGTTCGTCGTTCGTTTACCACTTCAAAATGGACTTCCGCACAACAGGTAAGAATTTTAATTGATCACGCGTTTTTCGTTCGTGCTCACGCGACGAACCTAACCTCTTTTGTTTGACAAGATTGATTCTCGCCTCTACGTACGCTTCTCTTCTCGCGCGATTACGATAACTTCTTCGAAACAATGTCTTTTTATTTTCCTCTTCTTTCTTTTACCATACTCCTCGAATAGATTCGACTTTTGTTGGTTCGTTCAGTCAGCGAATCGCTCGACGTGGCTGATTACCGCGAAGGGCAACAAAGGTCATTCGTTTATCATTCTAATTGTTTAACCGCGATGCTTTTTCGGATGAAAATTTCTAATTAAAATAATCATCGATGCGCTACATCGCTCGTAACGATTCGGATCGTTGTCACGCGCTAACGCGACGCTACGAAATGAAACGAAAAAAAATCAAATACGAGGCTGATCGTTAACGTACATTCGAACGCATTTTACTTCCTTCCGGTATACGGTATACGCGGTGATGCCGATAGATGACTGTCCGAGACGCTTTAAACTCGGCCCTGGACGAAGAAATGGAAAGAGACGAGAAAGTGTTTTTGCTCGGCGAAGAAGTGGCACTTTACGACGGAGCGTACAAAGTTTCTAGAGGTCTATGGAAAAAATATGGAGACAAACGCGTGATCGATACTCCCATCACGGAAGCTGGATTTGCTGGTATAGCCGTTGGAGCTGCTATGGTAAGTTGATCGCACTCTTCTTTCAAATTTCTCCACGTTTTATCGTTCCTCACGCGTGTCTCTTTCGAACGTTTCAGGCTGGCCTACGTCCGATTTGCGAGTTCATGACATTCAATTTCGCCATGCAAGCGATTGACCAGATCATCAATTCCGCGGCAAAAACGTTTTACATGTCAGCTGGACAAGTGAACGTACCGATCGTGTTTCGTGGCCCGAACGGTGCAGCGGCTGGCGTGGCCGCGCAACATTCTCAATGCTACGGTGCTTGGTACAGCCATTGTCCCGGTTTGAAAGTGGTATCCCCTTATAACAGCGAAGATGCCAAAGGATTGTTGAAAGCCGCGATTCGAGATCCCGACCCAGTAGTCGTATTGGAAAACGAAATTTTGTACGGTGTTCAGTATCCTATGTCGGACGAGGCTTTATCGAAAGACTTTGTTCTGCAGATCGGCAAAGCGAAAATCGAACGCGTCGGCAAACACATTACCTTGGTAGCGCATTCGAAGGCGGTCGAGCAAGCTTTGGAAGCAGCGAACGAACTCGCGGGTAAAGGGATCGAGGCAGAAGTGATAAATCTTCGATCTTTGAGGCCGCTAGACATAGACACGATCGCGCAATCGATAGCCAAGACAAATCACCTTTTAACCGTTGAACAAGGTTGGCCGAGTTGCGGAATCGGTGCGGAGATTAGCGCTAGAATTTCCGAGAGTAAGTGAACGCGTGCGGTATTAGTCCGCCTCGCTGGGCCCACCAATTACCCCCCAAATGTCACGTCTCGTTTTTCTGTTTTCAGGCGAAGCGTTCTATCATCTCGATGCGCCGGTGGTTCGTGTCACGGGCGTCGACACTCCCATGCCTTACGCCAAAACGTTAGAATCCGCGGCGCTACCGCAAACGAGCGATATCGTCTTTGCTGTGAATAGAGTACTAGGCACGTCTCAGTAACCAGCCATTCGTACAAATCGTTAGGTAAAATTACAATCTCCCCTTGATCATTGTGCCCTCTTCCGTCGTACGGCCTCTCTTAGCTGTCTCGTTGATCGAAGAATAACTACGAAGGCTTAACGATCATAGGATAAGTAGTAGAAAATTGTTTGGTAGTCGAGCCATACCGTGATTCACGGAGCATACGCGTACGCAGAAAACAATGTGTTCGTTCGAATTGGCGAGTGTGCGTGTTATGCGTGTGTGCAGCCGTGATCGTGACCACAGAACGATCGGGTCGAAACATTCGAATACCTTGATGTCGGAGAAATCGATAACGACGCGAATAAATAATGTTATTTTCCGTACGAACTTCGATCATTACATCCCGCGCTGATCGGCGATATAACGCTTTCGTTATCTTTTTCGCTCGAAAATTTTTAACGAAACTGGAAGACGCTACGCTAGGCTACGTATAAGTGACTGAAACTGAATATAAAATTGTAAATTATAGCCGTATTCGAAACAAGCGAATAAATAATACGCTGCATTTGTTTACTAATTATTTATTATGGGAAGTTAATAAATTGAATCGGCATACGTACAATTAGTCGAATTTGTCTATCTGCTTTATATGTATATCTTACTTTTAATTGTTATCAACGTTGACCGTGCTCGTTTTCTGTGTACCGTCGTCTTCTTGCATCGATAGTCACGTATGGTACATGCGCAATAAGCAACATGTTACAACGACCATGTAACGTTCAAAGGCGTCTCTCACTTCGGTATCTCTGAAGAAAGAAATAGTCTAATATTAATATAATAATAGTAATAGAAATTTAGGTTCGTTTCGTACCTAAATACATCCATGTCTAGAGCACACTGAGTATAAGCCGAGAGGAAATTTCGCAGATCGGTATGGGTCCAGTTCACTTGACGCCACGGTTCGATGCATCTCTCGACCAGCTCCAGAAAGAAGAACCGTAAGTCTCTTGATCGATGAAGGTTACATCCGATTCCTAGAATGGCTCTCGTGTACGAACGAAAGTTTGAATCTATTTCTTGATAGGAACGCTCGAGAAGCATCGGTTTAAGCTTGATACACACCAAACTAGAAAAATTCAAAGAAAAAGAATATAATACGATGTAATTTGTTCTGTTCTATCAACGAAAAAACTCACTGTCTATGGTGTTTGTCGTTCTCCAACAATATTCTACATTGGGCTAATTCCAGTAAAAATTCTCTGTCCAAGTCGGTATCAAAATATTCCGAACCGATACAACGATACGTCCACGACGACATCATGCTGTTGGCACAGTGATAGATATCGGGAAAGGTTAAAAACTGCAGTTTCCTTTTGTTCATCTCGAATCGGAGGCAGGCAACGAACACGACGGCGGCGTATCGCCTACGCGACGATCATAAACGTTAACGCAAATTTGTTCGTATACAGGGAACGCGTATTAACAAGTGTCTTACGGCGTTACTTGGCAAGGTCTTCGGAGAGTAAAAAGTGTTGCTCTATGTTGGCAGCCAACGATCCTGACAAATCTTCCACGACTTTGAACACCCTCTTCACGTTGTCGTATTGCCTGCGACAACTTTTTAGCGTGATACCCGTTTTCTCCGACACTTCGTCCATGTCCTTTCTACTCTTGGATGTTAATTTTTTACCTAGTAATTCCCTGATGACGACATCGTCGAATTCGTAGTACCTACGATCCGGTATTATCCTCGAATGAAGCTCTTCTTACGAACGGTAAAAGTTGGTAAAATGTGAAAAAACGTTGAAAACTCGAGATAAATAATACCGCTTACATCTCGATCAGCATTTGACTAGTTTGAGGTTCTATTTGAAAGGCGAGTTGTTCGCTAGCCAATTTGGTAGGGGTATGAAGCAGCTTCTCCAGAAGAGCATACGTCCGATAATGATCGAGAATATCGGAAGCCACCAATTCGATCGACGCACTCGTTTGATGACATATTCCTCGCTGATGCAGGATGGTGACCGCTTCGCTCGCTAATTTCGTAAACAATTGATTAGTTGAATCGAGCAATATGACAAGTACTCGAGACGTTTACCGCCAATCGAACAGAACGTAAGCCGATAAAACTCACACGAGTGGCCATCGACCCACAGTTGATATATCTCGGGATCGACGAGAGTGTAATTACTGATGAAGACGTCGACTTCTGACAACATCGCAGCGGCGGCGATGGCGACGATACGTTCTACGCGATTATCTTCTTCAAGTGGAAACGATCCTTTTCGTACTCGGCTTCGCTACTTACCGATTCACGACATCGCATACGCTCGAAAATTCAATTTCGTCAACGTACATCGTCCAGGCTCGTATAAATTCCGTCAACGATAATCACCCTCCGTGCATTGTGATGTTCACGGCCAGTGTTGCCAACAGTTACCAATGTTGCCAAGAAAATTCCCTACGTCAAGGACTTTCTCTACTCGTACGTAATCCAACGAATATTCCCACGCGACTTGGCGGCAGTCTCCAAGAACTAACAAGTCAGAAGGATGATAAAGAAGAATCGATAAGAAGAGAATAGGAAACATTTGAAAATCGCCGTCCGATCGTACCGACTCCGGCGCTCCTGGTGGTCATTCTGGATAGCAGTCTCGACGGACGCCTCATGGTATATATTGCGTTTCTGTCGTGATTCAGAGCATGACGGTTTACCGAAGAAAAGCCAAATTGATAATGATTTGGTAAAGTGAAAACATTCCGAAGTTAATTACTCTTGCTCCCCGATGTAATTTCATGCAATTGAAGTTAATTAAGCCAATAAAATCGATATTAATTGAATTTCTACGAAAATGGAACAGGTGGCGCCATCTCTCCGGCGAACAGGGTGAACTACACACTTTTGAAACTGTAGTTTAATTAGTTCGCATCTTCTACCGCCAGATGGCTTATGCTAAATAATTAGGATTAGCCTAAGAATGGTCAAAAATTGATAATAGTTTGGTAAAGTCAAAACAATTCGAAGTTAATTGGTCTTGCACTCTGATGTGATTCTATGCATGTTATAGTCAATTAAGCTAATAAAATCAACTATATCAATTGAATTGAACCGAAAACGATACATGTGGCGCCATCTAGCGGTAGAAGGTGCGAACTAATTAAGCTACAGTTTCAAAAGTGTGTAGTTCACCCTGTTCGCCGGAGAGATGGCGCCACCTGTTCCATTTTCGTAAAAATTCAACTAATATCGATTTTATTTGCTCAATTTGCTATAATGTGCATCAAATTACGAGAATAAATAACTTGGAAATGTTTTGACTCGACCAAACTATTATCAATTTTTATCCATTGTTAGGTTAAACCTAATTAACCCAAGGGTGTCAGTCTTACGTGTCGCCATCTAGCGGTAGAAGATGCGAACTAATTAAACTACAGTTTCAAAAGTGTGTAGTTCACCCTGTTCGCCGGAGAGATGGCGCCACCTGTTCCATTTTCGTAGAAATTCAATTAATATCGATTTTGTTGATCAATATGCTATATGTTTATTATATATTTATTAATATTGATTTTATGCCGTTTTCAATATATTCCGTGGGTCCGAAGATGCGGATTATATGTTAAGAACAATTCGCTCGCATCTCGTCGATAATATAGGGCATAGGGAATGGCATAAGAATGGGAAAAAATGTTCTTTCGAGTCGTCAAAAACCATTCTCATAGATATCTTCTTTTGCAAAATTTGCTCGATATCGGAGCATGACGGTTTTCCGAAGTTTCGCCGAATTTTGTGTTTCGATAGTACCGCGCTTGACCGCTAGTGATATATAATTTGCAGACAACGCGGCAAAGAATGTAAATTTGAAAGTACATCTAAGATCGTGGCATTTAATAGAATACATTTAAGAGAGAAATTTAACCTTGCTACTACATTAACGTGTCCGTCAGCGCGTATTTTGGGTAGGGCTAAACAGATCGATCGAAACTTTCCAGTTAACGTTCGCGCCCGCATACGACGCGTTTATTTCAGCAGCTGCAAATTGCGCGATAACTGTTCCAGAAGGTACAAGAAGATTAGGAAAACTTTGCTAATCGAACGCTTCCGGTCCAGTTTAGTTACGTGGCTCGGCGATTGCGCGTATCACCGTTTAAAATTCGGCGCACGATAGCTACGATTGTTACGATCGCGAAAACTCTCGTCGGCTGTTAGTTTTGCTAGTTATGTCAGTTTTCGCACTATTTACATCGATTCGTTTTCCACTGCCGTCGCTTTGATCGTCACGGACGACGCGATTCCTTCTTAATTCGCTGCACGCGTCTCCTTCGATTTCTTCTTCTTCCCTTCCTCGTTCGTGATCATAAAATGAATGATCGTAAGAAGCTGGGCTCGTGGTAAAGATCGCGATTAAAATCGCGGTTTTGAGGTAACCGTGAACGCATGTTAAATCGTGTCGATAAAATCGAATTCAGATAAAAGGCGGAACCGGAGCGGCTCGCCGACGTTGCATACGGTATTCGGATCAATTCTTCAGATAGTGAAACAATGGAACGCGATAACTCGATAATGCGATACGTAACGCGAACGAACAACGATAACAAAAGACTCAACAGTTTCTCGTGGAAAATTTGGTCGTACGATCGATTCGATCGGTAAAGCGTATATAGTCGCTCCTATTGTCCCGAGGCGATAGTTCGACCATTCGAAGATGCGACCGTCGAACACGCGATTGTCCAATAAAATAATAAATAAATTTGATCGACGAACGCGATTACGCTAGGTTAGGGATCTGTGAAATAGTTGGCAGAACGCTTGCCAGGTTGAAAGCAGTGTTCGACGATAACCATAGATTGAGTATAAATACTGTTCCGTACGTTTGCGCGTCTATAACGCGCAAACCGTAACGCATGTACACCAAGACGGATGTACATCCGCGTGTCGCCGGGTGTGCATATCCGAATCGACACATCGGACCGGCGTTATTCTTAATCCTTTATCGTTTAGAGTTATCGCTATAGAGAATTTAGGCTTTAGACGATAACGAGTGACTCGATTAATTGTAAAATTTCGTCGGAGAATAATAGTGATCGTTCGTCGCAACCTCTGGCATGGCTGCGAGTACCAATATCATCGCGACATCGGTTAAACGAAGCGTTTCACGCGGATCGCGCGATTTAATCTGTACGATCGCGACGCGTATTCGCGTCGAGTTGATTCGTTCGTTCGTTCGTTCGTTCGTTCGTTCCGTTGACGTTGAAACAGGCTCGTTGAAGAAAATGTCCGGGCGAATCACATGCAACCACAGGCTTCCACGACCATGTTTGGTAGTGTCTTTTGCGTAATCGTGTTGTTCGTATCGACGTAGAGCAGCTGAATCGGAGACAATTGGGTCGGCGAACAACATGGAACGAGTTCGCCTTTACGGTGTGCCGTATTGCCGGTCCTAGCCAGTAATTTCTGAAAGCGAAAGCATAAGGCGAAGAATGTGAGAAAAGCTCGAGAGTGTTCGTGTCGCGGAAGAACCAGCTCGAGAGCTGGCGGAAGCGTAAGGAGCAAGGACACTTACTCTGATCACGTTGTTGTAGGGCGATCCGCTGACAGTCAAGGATGCCGCGTTCGAACAAGAGCCTCGACAAAAGTACGCGTGATACCCGGTCGGATGTAGAATCCAGTCGTTCCAACCGATATCTTCGAAATTTATGTACAGCTCGTCTCTGCAGCATTCCTTCGTTTCCGGTTGGCAATTCGAGTTCCTCTTCGGTCTGTTCTTTTGCGGTAACGGCGACGCGTGTATCACGAGGAAGGGTTTCAGGGTTTGTTCGATAGAGACGGGCGCGGTGTCTCGATCGATCGAGCAGGTGCTGCACGCTATCTGTATCGCCTGGTTCAATCGAAGTTCGTCCACCCATCTCTTCAAGGTGAAACTCACGTCCGTCTTAACCCATCCCTCTGAAACATCCGGCAGATACTGAAGCATCTCTCTTTCTCGACGCAAGCGATCATATTTTCGTGTTTTCTCCTTTTACGACGACATTCGATACCAACGAATTTCCTATCGCGAGAACGTTGCGCTTTACCCGACGTGTACCCTCTTACGGTCTAAAGTCCTCACCGCCAACCAGCAGATACACGCGTACGCAGAAAGTCTATTGTCTTTGTACCGTTTAGCTCGTCTCGAAAACTTTTTGCGCGACAACGAGAAAATCTGCGATAAAAACGCGCGACAGAATAAAACGAGACACGAGAGAGAGAGAGAGAGAGAGAGAGAGAGAGGGAGAGAGAGATACGCAAAAGAAAAGGAAGATTGGTTCACCTACCTCCGATATCTGTTCCGAAGATCGCTACGATCGTGTTCTTTTCGAAGCTCCTGTTCAGATCCCAGTGATCGAGTTCGGAAAGCACGAACGTTTGATTCAGATCGTCGTTCTCGTCGCGTTCTTTGTAAAACCATAGTTGCGCCGAGGTGACGTCCACAAACTGCATCTCGTTCGGCAAATAAAAGGTGAAACAAGCGGCAGGATTGAAACCCGTTAAGTGGTTCGATTTCTGCCGGCATTTCTTCGAGTCGGCAATACCTGAAACATTTGTCACGCGTTCAATGTGACGTGACGAATCGCGACAGTCGTCACTCGCGATCGTGTTTCGTCAGATTTTCCTCAACCGAACTAGGTTTTCACTTTCTTTCGCTACGACATCGCTCGATCAAATGGCAAAGCATTCAGCGAAAGAAACATTTGGCAAAAGTATAGCCGGTGGCGTACAAATCTATCGCTGCGACTTTAGTTTCTTCGTTGCCGCATGTGTCTTTCCCACTATCTCTCTCTACCTTTCGTTCCCGTTCTTTCCCTTTTTTGCCGCTACGTTTAACCGAGCCGAACTTGCGAACGCGGACAAGAAAGAAGGGAAATTGAAAATATCGCGAGCTAACCTTCGTTCGGGAAAACGACAATCTGATCGGTTTTCCCATAGAAACTGTCGACAGCTTTCTCCGGCTCGAGCGGCGTACCAGGACGAAGTTCGAGCACGCGACCATTTATCAGAGGCTTCGGCAAGGTCGAGAGCGAGATCGATATCTCGGGTGGCTTCGAGAGCCGTAACTTCTTGAGAATTTGCTGCTTCACGTATTCGACCCTCAGCTCCGTTAAAATCGGATCGTTCGCCAGAAGGCTAATTTTGTTTTGCGTACACCCGACGCAGTTCTCTTCCTCGAACTGCAACGAAGAAGAGGAGGAAGACGCGGTGGTGGAGGTGGCAGTAGTAGCGGCGGTGGTAGTAGTAGAAGGGAAGGAGGAACTCGAAGAGGCGGTGGCAGTGGCAGCCGTTGATCGAGAGTAAAAGCTCCACCAAACGGAAGACAAGGGGTTTGCGACCTTGGGTAAAATAGCCTCGACCCGATTACCCACCGAGAGAAGGGAGAGAAGCAGAAGCTGGTCAACGAGTCGCATCGTTGCGAAATCCTTTCGATCGCCGATTTCCTACTCGTTCGAGTTCTCCTCCCTATTCCCTTTCCCCTCTCTCGCTTCTTCTTTCTTACTCACTCGCTCTCTCTCTTTCTTTCTCTCTCTCTCTCTTTTCCCCTTTCTCTCTTTCGCTCTTGCTTTTTCTGCAAACTTTCACTGATTCTTTCTTTCGAATGCCTTCGGAGATGCGCGCCGATCGTCGAGCACCCGTTTCTTTCCCATCGAGTCAGGCTCGTTTATCGATCGTTCCTTCTTTCTTTCCGTCTCCTCGTTTCCCCGTAGCACCGATCGCGTTAACACGAACTCGTCTCGTCCAACGACACTTTCCGTTCGCGCATCCGCATCTTTCTCGCGTCCGGTTCCGCGACTCGCGAAATTTCCTCGGTTGACGGACACGTCCGTTCTAGCGTCGAACGGATTCCTTTTTGGAGGATGCGTCGCGGTACGGGATTCACTAGGATTCGCGGGATTCCTGAGACTCACGAGACACTGCACGGCGCAACGGCTTTTTTTATGTCGACCGATCGTTTTCTATCCGCCTATTCGAGCGACCAGCCAAGCAACTCGTTCACGAAGACTGAAGACGCATCGTCGAGATGGTTTAGTCACGCATCGGCTCTCGGTACAGTCTGAACTTTGCTCCATAAGCGGGGGGATACAGCGGATTGGACGAAGACGAATCGTTCTGATATCGTCGGTGGAAACACGCGCCACGAACATGCTTTTCTTTCTTGGCTTTTTCACCTACATTCTCGAGCGCTCGCTCGCGATCGTCGATCTCGGAGAATTCCAAATTGGTCGGTATCTCGTTCGGCCGTCCGCTCTGCACGCTTTTTTCGTCGCTCGCGGATCTTTCCTCCGACGCGAGCAACGAATACGTGCTCGCGCGACTTCCTTTTCCTCGTTTCGAGTATCGTTCACGGTCGGTTCGTAGCTTACGCGACTTGGAAACTCGACCGCGCTATCGATTTGCAACTGGCTCGAATTCCGAATCAGGAACGACAGCCTGTTACGCGTCTTCACCCGATAAACCGATGAACCGATGAACCGATGAGCCGATAAACAGATAAACGATCGGTCGTTAGGTACACGCTCTATCGACGACCAAAGCGACACATGGTTTCTACGCCAGGCCGATTAGTAGCTCGGAAAGCGTTCAACAGGTGGTTGGACCGATCCTCCTCTCGTCGGAGGAGATTTCTCGCGTTCGGCTTAGGTGCTGTCCAAAAAAGGGAACAGGGACGAAATAAAAGACTGTGCAGCTCCGGTAGAGATGGTTGGGAACTTTAATCGTTGTTACATATAGCATCCTCGATATTCCAAGTGTTAGACTTTTGCGTACGCCGCGTAATTGGCTACGCCGCAGCGATTTTTCATCTTAGCCAGACGCATGTAACCATTTTCACCCCATCCGTCGCCCCACCAGTTTTTCAAAATCCATTCGGTCGGCGTGTAACCGACGATCAGCACAGCGTGATTCACCATGTCCGAGCTACAAAGTTCGTCGTCGTAAACTCCGTTGCTGCGAATCAGATCGAAATTTTCGAGAGAAAGTAAGAGAAGAAAGAGAGAATAGTAAGAAAAGAAAGAACGTGGCTGGGAATGGCGATACGTGTTACGGTTCCGAAATGCGAGTTCACTGTCTTCGATTCGTTGATGTTTCAGGGTCATCGCGTAAACGATGCACCAAAGGTTATCGCGTAACTGGATCAATTTCTCCGTGTATGCACACAAGAGGAGAAACGCGTTCGTTTCGTACAGGAGGATGGTAACGGCTACAAAACGGTGCAAAAGGTTGAACGATTCGCGATCGGTACACGATGCCGAGCGAATGCCAAGCGAATGGTGAGCGAATGGCGAGCGAATGGCGAGCGAATCGCGGGAAAGAAAGAGAAAGAAAGAGAAAGAGGAAAAATACTCACTGATAGAGTTGAAACGTTCTCGGGCTGGCGTTTACCGAAGCAGCTATCGGACCTATCGTCGCTACGGCAGCTTCCAAAGCTTTCTCGTCGCGTGCCGGTAACACCGCCCACGAGGTCACGTTCACGATGCTCAAGTCTTCTTGAAAACGACACCGGCCTTGCTGTTTCGAATAGTAAAATACGAAATAGTAAAAACGAGTAAATCTCCTGGTTCAGATTCGAACGAGAAACGGAAGATATCGGCGTGTTTTCGTCGACTGTAACGCGTCCGCGAGCTTTCCGCGCGTACGTATCGCGCAAAAATTTCTCGGTTACATCAGCCGCGAACGAATCGACGCGACGCGACGCGACGCGACGCAGCGTTCCAAGTTAAACGTTACGAAAGAGCAAAGTAAACTTACGTTTACGAGTTAAAAGTAAGGAGAAAATTCATACTTTCGCTTTATAAGGATAATAAGCTTGACTCATTAATCCTTTCGCCTTCTCCAAATATCTCAAGGTATTTCTGAGAGATCCCCCGGAACAACCCAAATTGCCGGTCGACGTGCTGCAGTCGATCAATTGTTGTTCGCTGAGCGGGATCAACGCACCGGTTCGCTTGAATATTTGTCCTTGGATACTGCCAGCTATCGAATAGGCGTAACAACTTCCGCAGTTCCTCTGATTTTCGGGCCGAGTGACGAAGCCGAGTTCGCGCCAGTCGATTCGCGAGGGAACGACGCCAGGATCGCTTAGTGCCGCACCTACCACGCTGTCCGTCGACACTCGACGTTTGCGACTCGGAATCAGTTTCACCTGCGTTCACCGAGTCAAATTCAAGTCCATCGGATGGTCGGGAACAGGATGGGGAATAAAGAACTCACCATTTCTCGAACGTACTGTCTGGTTCCGAGATCGGCGATGTGATTGTCTCTCAAAGTGTAGCTATGATGGCCCGCAGCTGCCATCATGTTATGTTTGTAGATAGTCACTAGATTCTCTTCCCAGCTCGCCCTTCGGTCGTTCTCCTCGCTTCCGGCGTAACTCTTGTTGTAACGAGCCTGTTTAGAAGCGAACGCCGAGGAACAATCATCGATCGATACAAGTCGATTCGGAGCGCGCGCACATGCTACCATAACGTTCGCGATACCTTGTACGAGTTCCAGTACTCGTTCAGCTTTGCCGATATTTCCGGTGGGAAACGCTGCTCCTTGCCAAACACTCGGATGCTCCAGATCGTTATCAAAACGATCGGAACTTTCGAAAACCAGAGACGCATCGCTTATCGAATCGGTCTTGTCCGGCGATCGAACGGTCGATCGACTGGCTCGAATATTTCTTCACCGTTTCGATATCGTTCCAGATATAATACTCGATACGTTGTCCATCGTTTTCGATTTTCACGATGCTTGTCAGCGATTTTACGAATTTCGTCAACTCGGGCGAGCGCAAAAGCAACGCGATCGCGCGAACCTTGCGTCATTTCCAATGTTTCGTATATTCCTCGAACTTGGCGTAACAACCGTCGCGGCATTTTCACGGGCATATATTCTGCGCCAAAAGTTATTCGGACAAAAACGATCGCGCGAAAATTCTGATCGAACGCTAATTGAAATTTCATAACGTTGCCCTCGGTTATGTCCGGGTTTCTTGTTCGAAGCCCGATACTTTGGAAACGATAAACAGAAGAATCGGAGAGAAGATAAGAAAAAGAAGGAGAAAAAGAAAAAGAAAAAGAAAAAGAAAAAGAAGAAGGAAACGGCGATTACGGGAATCGCTGTTACAAAATGCATCGAAAAGTAAATATGTAGGAGCTTCGGTAGAAATGGGATTGCAGCGTTTACCGCGAGATGGCTGCACTCGCAAGGAATCGCGAACGTGCGAAAAAGAAGATGATCGCGACTGGACCGAACGCGAAGGATGGTTCAATCGCTGATTCGCGCACGTTCGAAAGTCGATTTCCCTTTTTTTCTTTATTTCGACGCGCAATATTTGTCACCGGGGGATGAGAAGAACGGCACTGCGTCCTCGCGTTCAACTGCAATTTTCTTATTAAAGTTTGTCCAGGTCGTCGAACCGTACGGTCATCGGTCTACCCGACACGATGATCCCCGTTTGTCCGCTTTCTCTCGCGCGTCGTCCGCGTCAGAGGTCGGGGATAACGAACGCGAGATCGCGAATGATCGCGACAAATTGCCGATCTACTCGCGCTTCTTCTCGCGTGCGCGCTGCGGTTGACGTGCTCTTCTTCGAGCAAGAGAAAGAAAGAAAGAAAGAAAGAAAAATCAGTTGGCCCAGAGAGAAAGAGAGAGGGAGAATTGGCCGTTCGCCGCCGAGCGAGAACAAGTGGCTCGTAGTTGTCGCGGGACTCGCGGTCGTCTCGTCGCTCGTCTCTCCCGTTGGCCGGTTCGGCGATTATCGGTCGACACGCGTTCGTCTCGGCTCGTGTCAGTGGGGAGGCGCCACGCTAGAAAGCAAAACTCGGGATCGCCGCGACGCGTTGCCGTCTCGATAATTGCGGTCGTTTCGTCGGAGAAAGAATCCAAGGTCCGTCGTTTCCTCGAAGACGAGTGGCGTCGCGACGCGGCGTGTCGCGTCTTTTTCGCGCCTTTTTCGCGCCTTTTTCCCGCCTTTTTCCCGCAGTCGGGAACGCCAGAATGGACGAATCCGGGATCGACATGGGTTTCGATCTGGCAGCTCTGACGGCCGATCTGGAGCACCGGGAGGCGAGTTTACGCGATCATCGATGCGCGAACAAAGAGAACGGAATCGGCGTCGACGATCCGAGCAACGTCGACGGAAACGAGACCGGAACCGACCAACACGACTGGGAACAAGCTCTGTCCTTTTTGTCCTCGCCGTTACAGGACATCATGTACTACGAGTTAAAGAGCCGAACACCGAACACCGCCAGGTACGTGATCGAATCTCGTTCGTGAAAGATCGTGTCGAGCGGCAGCTGATCGAGAGAGTCGCTCGTTTGCGGAGGAGTTTGCAACGTCATCGGTACGCACCGTACACGATGCAGCGGTGCACGAGTGCACAGCCTCTCGGATCTCGATCAGCGCTCGATAAGTTTCTCGAACGACCTCTGCCGTGCATTTTTCTCGCTCTTCGGTTCGACTCGGATCCGCTCGATTCCATTCGGGCCCACTCGGCAATTCTCCACCTTTCGATTCGCTTCTCCTCTCCGCTCGGCATTCTCCGCTATTCGACGACTCTCGATCTCGATTCGAGTAAAAGCGATCCCGTGCAAAGATGCAAAGATTCCTGGAACGCGAACATGGAGGAAAAGCGCGTTTCGGTCGTCTTACTCGCGAGCGACGATGGCTGGATCGCCGATCGAACCTATCGTACGAGTGGAAAATTCGCGATCCGACGATCCGACGATCCGACGCTCGGCGTCGCGACGCGACACTCGGCGACGCGACGGCAGGGTATGAACGATTGGCGCGAGTACGCGAATGCGCAAAAGTCGCGCGCGAGCGACTAAGAAAACGGCTGGGATAGAAAGAGGGGTTAACGAGGATCCATCCAGGTTTAGAAGCAGAAACGTCGGTTTTCGTCTACTGGCACCCTCTTCGTCGTCGACTGAAACAACGACGAGAATCGCGACCACGACGGCTACGATGTTCGCGACAACGAGTTATATCTCGCTTTAGTATCGCCGCGATATATCCTCGGCCAGTCCGATCGTGGAAAGTTTTTGTCTTCTTCGAAGGATATGCAACGGATACCGAAAGGAGTGCGACGAGTCGTTGAATCGGAGGATCTAGTGTCGTTTCTTAACCGAACCGATTTCGCGAGTATTGTCGGGACATTGACTGGAAGAAAGAGAACGAGCAAGTTCGCGAGAAGGAGCGCAACGACGGCGACGAACGCACCGTCGAACTGGACGAGCGTGTCGGCGACGATCCCGTGTTTCGTCGAGCCGGAATCGGAAAGAAAAGTGGAAAGGCCGACAGCGAGCGGATCGGCATCGGCATCGGCACCTGAGTCGGCGTCGATGCCACCGTCAACGCAGCTATCCTCGTCGTTCGGCTCGCTTCCGTTATCGCGCCTTTATGGTCAAGCGAAGAACTGGTTGTCGTGCGCTTGTCCTTCGCGCGCGAACACCGGATATCCGAGCAGCGCCACTGGAGGCGGCGTCGACCGAGGTGTTCCTGTGACCGGTGCCGCCTCGTTCACCGGTCAGGATCGTCCGCGAGAAGCGACGGAGCAACATAAGCAACGCGTACGCGTGCACATCGGTATCGACGACGATCTTCGTACGATCCTCGAAATGGATCCGTCGATCGTCGACGGAACGGTAGAAACGAACGGGACGGCCTTATCCGAGGCTGCGCCATCGACCGATGCTTCTCCCAGCAACGATCGCGTTACGTTCGCACGCCCGTTACGTCCCATTCGCCCGCAAGGCTGGTACAGAACTGTTACGACGGTTCGAGGTTTACCCGATACGTTTTACGTGCTTTATGCCCCATCGTTGTTTGCCGCCCTCCAAACGTTCCTTCGACATCCGCCCTCTCCCGGTACCTTCTCTCCATTCCATTTCGTTGTACGTTTCCCTCGTTTCCCTCGTTTCCCTCGTTTCTCGTTTCTCTTCTGTTCGCCTCGCTCTCGTCGCTCTTATCCGCGGACTCTCGACCGAACTCTGTTCTGTTTGCACCTTTTCTTTAACCGCGCTCTAGCTCTTCTCCTCGACCGTAAACATTGCGTCTAAATATAAGCGCGGCCTTGGTTCACGCGCGCAAAAAGATCTTTCGTAAACTTTGCGTGGTCGATTTTCTAGCTTCCGTCTCGCGGTTTAACAGCCACCTACCGAGAAAGACGTTTCTCCCGACACCACGCGCTCTACCCTTCCGATAAAGTCTCTGCCTTTGAAACGTCCGTAATCGCGGCCGATCTCCGTACTCTTCTCTTACTCCTATTTTTCGAGATCGAAATTTGGCTGGCTGGTTATAATTCGCGAGAAACACTCGTGCACGAAGCGAAGCGACTCGGAAGAAAACGAAGGAAAAGGCAGAGAAAGAAGGAAGGAAGTAAAGAACGCGACTCGGAGGACAGGAATCGAATCTCGATCCAAATTGCGTAACCTCACTATTTTAGTTTTCTTATGGCCATCGCTTGGCCCTGTTCCCAAATCGGTAATACGAACTTTCCACGTCTCGTTAACGCTTATCGCCGTAAAGAAAAACTTCTTTCCACGAAACGATTCTGCTCGATCGATCGAAACTCGAAAAATCGGCCTCCTCGAAAGCGCATCGCGAACATCGATACGCAACACGTTCGAACGCGACCGTTCGAAATACTCGAGCAACGCCGACAAAAGTTTCCACGCTTTTTATCGCGCCCTCGAGAAAAAGCGACCGCGAATGTCCAAGTTAAAAATACGCGCGTATCGATCGAGTAGCCAAACGCGTTCGCTGATCGCGCGAAACGAGCAAACGGGCAAACGAAAATAAAGGAATAGGCTAAAGCGAACGGAAGGTGGCGAAGGTAGAAGGAAAGGAGAAAACGAGAAACGATGCGCAAATTCGGAAAAGATCAGTTACGTTGTCGATCGTGACGTCGAATCGTTTTCGATGATTATGTTTTTCAGCCCACCGACGTTCAAGACCGCGACGCCCACTTCTCGCACCCAATTGAAGCTCCAGCTGATGCGGGAACAGCTTCAGGAGCAAGAGAGACGCGAGGCAGAATTTCGTCAGAGTTTGCAGCAGCAGAGACCGGCGGCTGCTCCTCCTAGACCCGTACCCTCCGCCTCGTTGTCGACCATCGGGGTGGACGTACCGCCGCAAGTCTTGCAAGTATGTTCTCCCTTCCCTTTGTTTCCTCTTTACTTTCTTCTCTTTGGGCCGCCGCGCCGCGGCGTTTACGCCTCGAATAAGAAGCAGCCGGCAACTTTAACGAGGTCTCGGCTGCGTCTCGATGTTCCTGAACGTCGTCGCCACGTGCTGGCACGCGTTCACGCGTTCACGCGTTCACAAACCAACTCGAGTAGACACAGGGACGCGGGAACGCAGAACCGCCGAAATAGAAAATTCAATCCATGCTGTTTACAGGTACGAACGCTGTTGGAAAACCCGACGCGATACCACGTGGTTCAAAAGCAAAAGAACCAAGTGAGGCAATACCTACACGAGTCGTTTCACGGTGGCAGCGAAAGCACCGAAAACGACAATGTTCTCCGTGGAAATTTGCCGGAAAGTGTGCCAACGTCCTCGACGATGGTGGTTCACAGCGCGCCTCCGGGACCGGCGGTGCATCATCCGAAGCCGCAGCATCCTCATCTGGCCTCGTATCCGCACGGTCCAACGGTTTTGTCGCACGGTAATCCGGTCGCGGCCAGTCCAGACCCGACGACCGGTGCCATGTCACCGGGGCTTTCCAGCGTCGCGACCAGCAATTCCGAGGTAATCCGCCTATCCCATCAACCTACTACTAGCTCGCTTTAATCGAGTCGTTTCAGCTTCGCGGCAATTCTGCAGCGTACATCGGACGCGCTTGGTACATAGTAAGAAAGTTCGCTCGGTGGTCGGCGCCGATCGCTTTCTTCTTCGTTGGTATTCGCTGGCGTCGCGAAGGTCGCGAAGAATCGACGATCGATCGGTACCGTAACGATACCGAAGTTGGTTGCGCTGCACGCTATACGTATACGAGCGTAGATTTTCGTTACGAGCGAAAGCTACTCGAAAAGGGCGCGGCGCGAACGAGTCAGAAACTCGTAACTCGTAACTCGTAACTCGTAACTCGTAACTCGTAACTCGTATCGCGAAGGCACGATCCTAGTAGAGAATTTTCACGAGGACAGAACCTAATCGGATTCAACGAGACGATGCGGCGCTCGCTGAAACGAGTACGCGAATGGTGGCTGCTCCCGAGAGAAGAGACAAGGCAAACAGAAACGACGGTACACCTTCGAGAGAAAGAGAAAGAGATCGAGCGGACAAAGGCAGGAATACGAGTACTGTTCGGTAGATAGCGGTCGTTAAATAACGAGGAACGCGGTCGGAGGGAGAAGGGAGGAGGGTGCGAAGCGGGAGAGATAGCGGCAAGCAGGCGTGGGGCATCGTGGAGTCGGCGGCGCGTGTCGCGTGGCGCGAGTTGGAGCGGTAGCGAGCTCGAGCGAACAGTTCCGAGACGATCCGATCCAAGTTGCAACGCGCGTACAAATTTTCCGGAGAGAGGTTCGCGTCGCGTACGTTGGACGTTCGTTCGTTCGTTCGTTCGTTCGTTCTTTCTGTCGTCGACGAGGAGTGTTTCGTGTCCGTTGTCGGTTCGTCTCTTCGATTCGTCGTGGGCAAGAGGCGTGTGCGCGCGCACGCGAAACTACAGAATATCCTTTCGCGACCGCGAACTAATTCGTTGCACGAAATCGCGCGATTCTCGAGACGGCGTGGCGCGGTGCGACGCGACCAAGCGTGGTCGCCGCGTCGCGTCGCGGCGGCAACAACACCGGTTTTGAACGCGTACAAAGCGAGACAAGATTGTTTCGTTCGCGCACCGGTGCCGGCCACGAATCAGTGTACTTGTTCGATGCGCGATAACCGCGAACCGCCGCGAACTATTCCGTGTTCGCTCGTCGGCGATTCTCCGCTTCTTTAGATTAACGCACCGTGCCCCGCTAACATCGAGAAGCGCGTTATTGGATAACCGCGACCTTGAGGTACGTTTAATTCGTAGGTAGTCGCGACGGAGAAGCGCGGTAACGCGAAGAGAAAACGCAAGGTTGCCAGGAACTGGCGCGCGGCATCGACGAATCGCGTTACCCCGAAAAATGCGTCTGTACTCGTTCCAAGCGATCGCGTTCCCGTTCTCGTTCACGGCCGCGCCCGCGCCTGCGTCCGCGCCTGCGCCTGCGTACGCTCCTACAGCGTTCTCCTCGACGTTATCCTGACGAGAATTTACGGACCGTTTGCTTCTTCCCTCGATAGATTCGCGCGCGATCCTCGCTGTAC
The DNA here is from genome assembly GCA_945859555.1 of Megachile ligniseca. Taxonomy (NCBI): domain Eukaryota; kingdom Metazoa; phylum Arthropoda; class Insecta; order Hymenoptera; family Megachilidae; genus Megachile; species Megachile ligniseca. Next base: position 12,411,481 of record OX243786.1, read on the forward strand.
GAAAGGTTGCTCCCGTCGATTCGGATTTGCTCAGTCACGGTGATCGCTTCGTTTTTCCCTTTGCTCCAAACTCCGAACAATTCGAATAACGCGCGTTGGTTCGTTTTACGGTAGGAAAGGAGGCTCGTTGCACGCGTCCTGGCGCGAGCTATCGACGATCGGTTATAACGCGTTACAACGCTCGCGCGTTACGAGTCTCGGCGTGCGCCGTACGTGGTGCGCCATGCTACTTGCGCCGTGGACGCAGATCGGTACGCGTGCAGTGCATTCGCGATCCGAATCGAGTATTAGCGCGTTTCGTAGAGTAAAGGATCATCGCGATCGTTCTATCATATCGTAACGTAACGTAACGTAACGTAACGTAACGGAACGGAACGGAACGGAACGAAACTCTTGATCGATTTCGTTCGAACGCGCCGCTTCCAACGACCGATCCCCGCTTCCGCGTTATCGCGTACGAGCGGCGCGATCGAGCCGCTGCTGACCACGCGCGTGCTCGATCGCCAACTAATCCCACCGAGACTACGCGGACGCGCACGACCCTCGTTCTCGTTTCGCCGTCGGCTAGCATTGCCAGCAATCAGCAACGAGATGCCAGTATTCAATATAATCGCTCGAAGGTGTAAGGTGAGTTTGAGTCTGCTCCTTTGGCTGTCACCGTGTCTTCGCGTCGAGTCGAAACTCGAAACGAATTCGTTGCCGAATTCGTGAAGGTTCCTTCGAACGCGTCCAGCGGACGCGCAACCGGCTATCCAAACAACGAAACCCGAAAAATCCTTTTAATCTAAAGATCTAATCCAAAGAAAAGATCTTTGGAATCTTGCACCATGGAACTTTCTTATCTTGTCCTTCGTCTTTCGAACGCGACGCGTTTATCGACCGATTCGCCACCGAGTTACGAACTGGCTTTTACCTACGAATCCGATAAGCGAACGCGCTTACCGTCGAACCGGATGCGCGAGCGGACACGATGCTCGTTGCTTATCGGACGATTTAGGTAGCCGTGTAATCGCGTCCGATCACGAATCACGAATTACGAAGACGTCGCGAGGCCATACGATTTCTCCGCTCTACAAATTACGATTCGCCGATCGGCAATCGGCGCACGTAACTCGTCGCTGAAATCGCGGCAATCATCGCGATAACCGTAACCGTAAATAAGCGAAATTTTCAACGTTCAGATTACTCCGATAATCCGTTATCTCGGTAATAACCGGCGCGGAAACAGCCTCTCGATCTTTTTCGACAGTGTTTTTGTTAGTCAGCTACTACCTTATCCGCGATCGAACGAACCAGCTTACGTTTACTCGATATCGGCCGGCTAATCGGATATCCTCGCGACGGACTGTTGTCTCGATGAAACGGACGTTAATCGCGACCACCTTCGTTACGCACGGGAGCGTCGCGAAAATACTCCCGAACGTTTCCTTCCGTTTCCGCTTACCGTTAGGAATAACGCCGAAAAATACGAGCGAGGGAAACGAACCATCGATCGATCGCCAGTCCGGCGAAAAGGCCGATCATCGGAGGCAGTTGCCCGATGGCCTTTTCGCCGGTTCATCGACGCTAATCGATCCGACCTCTGGATTCCCCCTGCTCCTTCCATGTCGGCTCGATCGCTTTCTTCCGTTAGTCTTCGACTTTCCCGGGCCTGTTCCCTCCGTTTAGCCCCATGTTCGCGACGCGTCGTTGTCCGAATCACGGATCGCCACCGACGTGGCTTCCTCCACGGACAGACGTCGCGTCGGTTATTACTGTTACGTAATATTTACGTAACTTACACGTCCGCAACACGTACATCCATAAGCGCTACGTTGCGCTGCATAAACACTCGCGAGTCGAAGCGCTAATGCGCGATCTCACCTTGTTTTCTTCCGATCGCGATCGTTTCGCTTCTCTCGCCTTGCTTCTCGTTCCTCGTTCCTCGTCTTTTTCGATCGTTCGCCGTTCGCCGTTCGCCGTTCGCCGTTCGCCGTTCGTAATATCCATTCCCCTTCCCAGAAATCTACGAGGTCGAGTCGACGAACGGAAGGAAAAGAATCGATCGAACGCATCGGAGCAAGAGAGATCGAAAGGAATCGTTTACCGTGACTCGCGATACCAATCGTTCCTTTCCTCCTCGCTATTCCACGAAAAATGGTAATCGCATCGGATCGTTACGATTCCAGGCGGAGGATCTATTGGACGACATCTTATCGTTCGAGGCTGGATCCTTGGGCGATAACCTAAAGGACGGGCAAACCGGAAATTTGACCAACGTTCCGGAGCTCCAAATCAAACCGGAACCTCTGTTGCTTACCGAAGCCGAAATCCATGCCCTTGCCAAAGACCGGCAAAAGAAGGATAATCATAATATGAGTAAGTCCTCGCCATCGTTACTATTCGTCTACGTACGGGTATACGTATTCGCGTAGCCATGTTACATTCGTTTAAAAGCAAAAGCAAAAACTGACAGAGATATATCAATGTCTCGTATTTCGAAACGATCGTATTTCGTTAAGTCGCAATTCTGTTTTTCAGTCGAGAGGCGACGTCGATTCAACATCAACGACAGAATCAAAGAACTTGGTACTCTGTTGCCTAAAACCAACGATCCGTAAGTACTCCTCGATTCGTCTTGTTCCGAACGATCCTCGAGTAATAAAAAATCGCGTCGTTTTTGAAAAAAAAACTGTCCAACTCACCGAGTTGGTTATAGACGTAGAACCCGAACGAAACGCGGTTACGCTAACATTCCCCGTAGGCTAGTAGATAGACCGGACACGGCATTGCCCTCTTCGAAATTATTCGATCCCGAGATCGCGAGAGATTTCGTTGCATAACGTTCGCGAAAAAGGAGCAAGGAGACGCGTTTTTTCGTATCGTTCGAGTGACAGCGAACAAACGAGACGAGAGTCGTCCGAGATATCGTCTCACCGATAACGAAACGAATCTCGGTCTAACGACAAAGGCAAACACACACCGACACGGTGCGACGCGACGCGACACGACCAGACGCGTATGTAGTGGTCGTACCACGAATCTTTTCCTTGCCGTTCGTCAGCGATCCGAAAGCGAGTTCGAATGCAGACGACTCTACTTGATAGCGTTCGCCGTTTATCGCCGCGATTCGAATCGTCGCGTGGTCGCTTCCGTGTTTGGTCAAAAAGTTAGTTTTCGAAACGATTCGAAGAAAAGATTTTCGGCCAACGACTAAAACGAGTAACGTCGATTCGTTGCAGGTATTACGAAATTGTTCGAGACGTCAGACCGAACAAAGGCACCATCCTCAAGTCGTCCGTCGAATACATCAAGCTGTTGAAGAACGAGTTGACCAGGATGAAACAAAATGAGCTGAGGCACAAGCAACTGGAGCATCAGAATCGGCGACTCTTGTTACGAGTTCAGGAACTAGAGTTGCAAGCGAAGGCTCACGGACTGCCGGTTTCCGATTTTAATTGGGCTTCGTGCTCCAGCGGCGTGCCGAATGCCTTCCCCAGAAACAAACTCGAACAACGCAAGGTGCGGTAACGACGCTCCGCGGCCGTACGCTCGGAACCTTTTCCCAAACACCTTTTCGCCGTCCCTCGTCTCCTCATATTCGCAAAAGGTTCGCAAAAGGTTCGCGATCGGTTCGCGATCGGTTCGCGGTATAGCGCGCGACCGTGTCCGACATCGGTAGCGTTTAACGTTTTCAAGGTTACCCCGATACACGGCCACGTCGTGCTACGGCACGTTACGCCGCATCGCGTCGATCGTTTCGCGATCCTTGATCCGAATAAACGTTCGTTTCGTTCTCGGGACTGGTTTCATAATCCGCATCTGTTCTTTCGAGACAACCAGCTACGAAATCGTTCGTTTATTCCTCCTTGTGCGCGCGCGCTCTCTCTCTCTCTCTCTCCCCCTCTTTCTTTACCTACATCTCTCTCCGTCTATCTACCTCATATCTCTGTCTATCTATCTACCTCTATCTCCGTCTATCTATCTTCGAGCGACGTTCCCGCTACCGCTTCCTTTTCCATCACCCGCGCCTGAGGCTCTATCTTCCTTCTCTCCTGTCCCCTACCCGCTCGTCGACGCATACAGCTTGCCCCTCTCCCTTTATCGCCGTTAGATCGTTCATTCTCGCGGTGTATTTCCTTCTCGCTCCGTTTCTCGTTTGCTCGTCTTCCATCCTTAAGGAATACGCGAGTACGCGTATCGGATAGAGCGGGCTGCTATCGCACGGAATTAAGTAGGCGATCGAGAACGACCGTACGGAAATTTTTCAACGCTGCGTAGCTCGCGTTAATCTCGATTTCAACATTTTATGGCTGGGATAAGTTCTAGTTTCGTAGAGCTTGTATATCGCGTCGTGTACCGGATACCTACACAAGTACGTACATTAGACTTATGTGGAGCTATTGTCGTTCCCATTTTTCCTTCTTTTTCCTTCTTTTTCCTTCTTCCTTCCTCTTGTTCCTTCTTTTCGCGTCCATAGTCCCCGCTAACGCGCAAACACCGTGCTAGATCGAGTCGTAACGAAACGCGGTTTGATCGACAGATACCGGAGCTAGTGGCGGAAGAGGGACCGAGCTTGAGCATGTCGCAATTCGAAGATCTGATGGAGGACGACGCGAGTGGTCCGATCCACAGTCGCGATCCGATGCTCTCTTCGCCGCATCTTCCACCTCTGAGTCCAGCACCGACCGGATGTCAACACGGTCTACCGGACGAAGACACTCTCGGTAGTTTGGCATCGACCACGCCAAACTCTTCCTCCGACATGGATATTGTCGCGTAGCAAACGTTCAACGACGACAGGATCTGTTTGTCCCTTAGTATTTCGAATGCGAGTGCGAGTGGAAGCGTGAGTGCGAGTGTAAATGCGAGCGCGAGCGCGAGCACGTTTCGATGTTATCGCAGCGAGCTAGTATCGCGCGATAATCGGATAAACGGCGACCCGTCTTATTCTTGTACCGTCGTTCAACGGCTGGCCGTTACGCGCGCGATCGTGTACGGAATTCGGTGCTGCACGGTGTTGCCTTCGAAAAATCGCCGCCTCGACAACGTTTTCCTCTATCGCGTTCGATTTTTCAATTTCGTTCACTCGTTTCCCCGTTCGTTACCATCGGGAAGCTAACGAAAATAATTCCAGATATTCTCGCGTTCGTCGCTCTGGTTCTTCGAAGAACGGAACGGACGCGGCCGTTTCGTGCGTTAAACGAAATTTGTGCGTGAGGCGAGGGCACTCGCGCGGGACGCGAGCATTTCTGCGCACGACACGACACGACACGACACGAAACGAAACGAAACGAAACGAAACGAAACGAAACGAAACGAAACGGAACCGAATCGAACCAATGGTATTTTTTTCGACTCGACGAAACGAGGACACGATGAACGCTTCTCGAATGTTTTTCGACTCGGTGAAATTGTGTGAATCGCGATAGGCGCGAACGCGTCGAGTCGCTCGAAATCGGCACAGCGGTAGAAACACGCTCGATCTTCGTCGTTCGAAAGCGCTCGATTCTATCACGAACGAGGTCAACGTCGAAAGTAGTTCGTTTCGCAACGTTTCAACCTAGACACCGTCGCTTTCGATAAACCTTCGTTCGTCCGTCAGCGGCCGTCAGAGAACCGTAGAACAACGCGCGACTCGGCCGATTCTTTTCCTTCTTCCCAACGCGTGCACGGACAGCACGGTTACGCTAATTCTCCATTGCGTTTTGTTCGTGTGGTGCTTTTCTTTTTCCGTGCTACGACATTTACGTTTTCTATTCGTAAAGAATGGCCAAGAATTAGAAGGTTAACGAGAGCGACAACGAAACCGAGATCCGGGAAGAGGTACAGGGTTTAGATGCAGTAAAAGCAAAAGTATCGGACGTATGCTCGCCGGATAATTCGTCGAGTTGAGTTAAAAACTTTTAGCCGTGCATCGTTTCGAAAGGTCAGCGAGCACGAGCGCGTCGAACGTAAAGCAAACGATCGAACGGAAAGAAAGCCCCTGCGGGCCAGCAGGGAACGAACGAAGCATCGAAGGTGGACAAATCCGCGACGAAACATGATTTTCTCGAGTAGTTTGCGACGTAAACGACGGCACGATTTTTTTCCAAGACTCGATCGTAAACTTGTTTCGGAACGCGATCCCATCCTCGTATTTTTCGTTTTCTGCGTACAAATCATAGTATGTATATAGATATTTCGGAAACAGCTTCGGAAGGAGCGGTCGATGCATCGCGACGTTCATCGTCGCTGCGGACGCGAGGATAACGCCGCCGTTTTTGTTGTGCCGTAATCCGTAATCCGTAATCGTATATAAACATCTATACGGTCGTCACGCTTTACCTGGTTTGTCCGCGCGTATTATTCGATCATCGTTATCCACGGAATCCGCGCGAGAATCTCGCGATACAGATTTCTCCGCGGTGCCCGCGAGAAACTGCAGAGTATATATAAAGAAACGTTACGAAAAAAATCATTGTGCTTTCCTTTCTTCGTCCTAAAACTTTTTACCCGACAACTTTTTTTCTCCTCCCGTTCGTTCTCGCCTCGCCTCGTTTCGTTTTGTTCGTCCACGCGAAGCACAGACTTTTCGCGCAGCGACGTTCGTATTATCGACGATGCGAGAAGGAATCACCGAGAGAAGTTGAAGGGAACGAAAAGAGTACGGATCGTGAGAGAAAAATAAATGGACACTCGTCTCACTGGGTATATTTGAAACGCGAGCAAGAAAAGAAAATTGCGCACGCACGGTGAAGGATGAATTACGCTCGAAGAAAGAAACGCCAAAGGGAAAGCTTCTCAACCGTACGAATCGACGCTGCTGACTCGCGTCGAGTTGACACGCGGCGCGACGATCTATAGCTACCGGTACCGATTTTTCACCGCCACCCTCTCCGTACAACGGACAATTCGGCCAAGTACGAGGTCGCACTTGTTCTTTGTCTACTTATTTCTCTATTTATCTAGTTGTCACTGTTATCACCACCGCACCGTCACCGCTACCACCACCATTGGCGACACGCATGCTACCCTCTTCGCGATCCTTTCTCCCCTCTCGTATCTCGATGTACGAAGATTCCGCGAACGAAGGAGTCGCTGCCAAAGTCCCTTCTTTGTCGTGTTTGACAGTAGCGTCGTTTAGTTCGTGCAGCGGTTACCTCGAGATTGATGGGAACCCTTTACGCCCTTCCTTACTCGCTATCGACACGAATTCGTTGAAATTATTGTTTCCAAAGATGTTATTCGGTTCTACTAATTGTAAGAGTAACAATCGGCGGACACACCCACCCGTAAGAACGGCTCATCTCAAGGAAGTCTTCGAATCTTGAGCCGATTTACTCGTTACGCGATCATCGTATCCAAACGGTATATACCGTAAGTCTCTTCCTCTCTTGCTCGGTTCGTCCGTCTACTTCCGTTCTATTATCTACCGTATCGTCCTACCGCGCCCTGGTCGGAACGGACTTCGATATGCCAGGACTCGTCGCGGCGCACGGCTATGCGACGCCGCAGCACGGCGCACCGCGGCACCGTTAGACACGCGTGGTTATCAACGTACGGCGCAGCCTTCTCTGCGTTCTCTGCCCGACCGCTTGAACGTCAGTTTCGAAACAGGGTGGGCGCTACCAACGCGCTACCGTTACCGGCTTTTGTTTTCGTTTACGCGCCCGGTTACGCCTCGTGATCTTCCTCTTTTCTTTTTCTATTCCTTCTTCTTCTCTAACTTTCCCTCTTTCTGTTCGTGCTACGCGACTCGTCCTCGAACGATACGACGAAACGTGTTTCTTCGGTGTTTTTTCCTTTGGTTGATCGTGCGACCATTTATTCCGGCAAAAGCCCTCTATACGAGAGAAAAGAATAAAGAATAACAGAAGGAAAGGTAGCAAAGAAGGACGGAAGAGAGAAGGAAAAGCATCGAGCGGAGCAGGAGAGGAGCAAGATTAAAACACTGCGGCATGGGTGTGCCGTTCGTCGAAACACCGGAAAATGTTCAACGAAATAACGTTCGAGATGTTTGGCTTCGTTCATCGAGTCGATTCGAGGATCGATACCGTACGAGATTGTTCGCCCCCGAGAAATCGATCGAATCGCGAACAAGCGGAGGTTCCGTGTCCGTTCCAAGTGTCTTTTCGCGAACGCGAATGCTCTGCATCTTGCTCACAATTCGCCTAACCGGAGTATTCGCAACCTTCGACAGGAGTAAGTATCTTATCCTTGCCTCGTCTTCGAAACCCCTAAAAGATACGATTTTTTTTCTCGTACGTATTGAAAATTCTTTACTCCGTATTTTGTTAACGCTCCGTTGTTAATCTTGGCGAGTGATAACGCGCGATTTATTTGTTTCCCGAACCGTTTTCCTCTAAATATCGAGAAAGGATATTTACCACTTAGAAAGGATATATTCTCGACGAGACGATAAGACGGAGACGAGGCAAGGGTACCTGGCTAGAGCGGAAAGCAAGAAGGAAAACGCGAACGGAATACAAAACGAAGGTAAAGGGAGAAAGCTTCGTTCTCCGAGTAGCGTCGGAAACGAGTGGTAAACGGGACTGAACAGGCGAGGAAAGAAAGATAAGAAGAGAAGGGTCATAGGGTAATCGCCGGAGCGCAATTAGTCTCCGCCACTTGGACGGATGCTAATGGTTTACAAACAAACACCGATGACAACGTTAACGAGAAAAGGGTTCTTTTTTTTCGTTTTTTCCGTTTTTTCCGTTTTTTCGGTCTAGTCGCGACAGAGCAGCAACAAGGAATGTATCTACATATATTCTATATACCTTCCAGATTGCTACTGCTAAACGTTAAATTGTTACTTTTGTATTCCGCGACATCGTACTCGGCGCAACAACCGATGAGGAACGAGTCGAATCAAAGGCAGAGAACGAAAAGTTAATTGGCAACGCGAAGCTCGATGATCTATTAACACGATGTACAATATGCTGTTCGGGCTTAGCTCGTTTCGAAAAATGAACAGGCGTTTCGGTACAGTACACCGCTGGCAACCTTTCTCGAAATGATCAAGCGACTTTGTGCTGGCACCGAATCAAATTTAACCCTATACCATACGCCGTGAAAGCGTACTCCATTTTTCTTTCTCGATTTCGTTTCTCGATTCGATCCATTCGCGTGAAATTTTCCCTCGTGCATTCTACATTCGGTGCCTCGGTATATCGTTTAACGCTTTCGACACCGATTAGTTAGCTCTCGAAAATCGAACCGTATTGGCTCCGTACCAAACGATCGGATTCAATTAAACCGCAACGAGTTAAAGGAAGCGAACAGAAAAGGAATTGGACCGTAAGGAAGCGATCGTTGACCGCGATGTCCTATCGAAATTCCACCTAATAATTTTCATTGGCGTTTCGATGTACTCGAGGAGAATCGACAATTTTACCGTTTATCGCGTACGTTGTTACGCTCGTCGCGTTTCAGCGGCGATACCGATTTCTTTCTAACAAAATTTCGAATCGTAAGGAAACTAATCTTTTCTGGTAAAGAATATTAGAATAGTCCAAGTCTACGGTAGTGAAGTAACACTGCCCTTTCTGTATTCGTTTGTTCGAAATGAACGCGTCTTTTACCCGGTAAATCCCGACTGTCGTACCCGTTCAACGAGACCTCGTTTACGCGAAACGACCGAGTAAAATAATGGAAAATAACTGACCACCGATTTTTCCTTGAATTGTTCGCGCACTACTTATTGTTCGTTTTATTGGCAACGTTGCGCGAAAAATGTTCAAATCGAATTGACGAGAAGAATTTTGTTTTTTCAGCCGGTGGCATCAAAGTGGAGATCAAAGTACCGAACGAGGCGCAAATCGGATCGTCGATCGAGCTCGAGTGCGAATGGCAAATTCACGGACCAAGCGGACTTTATTCGGTGAAATGGTACAAGGACGATCACGAATTCTTTCGATACGTACCGGACAATGATCCCAGGATACAAACGTTCTCGCAACCCGGTATAAACGTCGATGTAAGGCTCGATTCGACTCTCTTCCGTCCGACTGTCGTTGCAAATTCGTTCAGTCCTGTTAGTATGCATTTTTTATTCGTACATCGTTACGTTTACAGAATAGATGGAACACCGAAAACTCGATCAGGCTGAAAGAGCTGGAAACGAAGAGTTCTGGCCAATATAAATGCGAGGTGTCTACGGAGGCGCCATCGTTCGCCACCGTCTATCGAACGGCTAATTTGACCGTGATCGGTAAGCGCATCGAAAATTCGGCTCCTCGTTTCCTCGCGTTTCTTCCAATCCTTTCATCTCTTATCCAATCCTCTTACCTCGATCATCGTTCGCGCGCAATCTATGCCTACCAGCCGATAACCGTTATCTAATTTCGATACGACACGATGCGATGCGATACGGTTGAAGGTGAGAGAACCTAGAAGCGTATCGTCGCGCGACGTCACTATATTACCAGTAGATATTTTAGCCCCTTTCGCTCCTGTTCCGTTTCTATTCGTCGACCGACATATTTCTCGCCGAAATATCACATCTCGCGAAATATCTCTTTTTCAGCGATGCCCGAAAGAGATCCAGAAATTACAGGCTTATCTCCGCGTTATACGATCGGAGACGATCTCACGGCGAACTGTACTGTCTGGCCGTCCGTCCCAAACGCTGCTATTCGATGGCTGATCAACGAAAAACCGGTAAAATATTATCTACGTTCTATGCGGCTCGATCGCAGCGAACGCTCAAGATCTCGATTCGAGATAAAAATGATGTTTATCGATCGTAGATCGCCGCGAAGAAAACGATCGAATATTCGCCAGTGGAAATCAGAAAGAAGAAGGAAAGAGAGCAGAGGAAAGAGGAAACGTCGTCTTCCGCGACGACACCGAACGCTGTCGGATTACGAGTGAAACTGGAGCCATTGCACTTTGAAGGAGTACGCGAAAAGTCGGCGGTCTCGATAAAATGCGTCGCGCGAGTCGGCTCGTATCTGCTCGCAACGGAAAAACGCGTCCCGATGAACTACGCGAACAAGGAACGATTGAGCGCCGATCACGCTCGCAGCGAAGCTCATGGATGGCATCGCGTCCGCCCCACCGAACGTTTTTCGCTTCTGTTAATCTGTTACTTTTGTTCTCGTTTGCGAACGAACGACCGCGAATGGTCGAACAAAACGAGGAAAACTAATAGGACTTGAACGCAAAACTAATAGAATAGCTTTCGAGTTGGCAGACCGCATCTGAACACAGAGTGCATCGAAACGACGCGAATTCGTTTCGTTAGCATCGCGACCTTCCGCTTCCGCGCGTAATCGTCTCGATACCGATTCGTTTGTTCGCGTCTAGCTGTGATATTAAATATAAGGCGTTCCAGGTCCGTCTAGGCGAATTTCAACGGACCCGAACCATTTACCGGTTTATTTGTTTTTCGCGTTTTTCTCCGTTAGATACGAGAGGAATCGGTATCGGTATCGGTACCGGGCCAATCTATCGATATAGGTAATCGAATAACGATGAATAAACGAAGAAGCATGTACTCTGCGAGCGATTCACCCGACGATCGTCTATCGGACGATACCAAGTGTCTACGAGGGCCGAGAATGTAGACGTTTTTCCACTTCCCTTTCCTCGTAACTGAGATAGAAGACCGACTAACTCTACCGTTTACCAACGCGGGTAGCGGCTCAGGAGTTCCTTCTGTCGCGGAACAGGAGAAAGCGGAATCGTACGGTAGAATATAAGAGAATAAAATAGACTATGTAGAATAGAACGGAACAGATTAAGATAGAAAGGATGCCCTATACTGTCAAGCGAATCCGAAAGGATTACCGAACAAATTTACGTCGCGATATTCCCGTGATTTTGCCGGTGCACCGTTAAAACGATCATTCCGATTCGAGGGAACGAGATAGCAGGTAGCTCCTCGAAAGAACGATAAGAATGTGCGACTAAACGCACGCTATGATCTTATTATTTGTACAAGATCGTTTCGAGATAAATCATTTTGATAGATCGTGCTGTTGCGTGAACGTGTTGAAATTCCGCCTCGAGTTCACGCCTTCCTACGCGGAAAATAAAAGATACAAAGTAGCCAACTTTTTGAACGAATTCCTCGTTGAAAAAATCTCTCGACGATACCTATCGATACCTATATGTACTTCCCCCGATATTTTCTACTTTATCAAAGATCGGCAATAAGCGATGAACGCGCGAGCGGCGAAGATACGAGTAATCTGTACGGGAGAAAGCAAAGCGGTGTCGCGTCCGAACAAAAGTTCGAAATTACTGTTTGGACGAAGAACGGCTCAAGAGGCGCAGACAGTCGAACAATATCGCTATCGTTAAATATGCGGCTTCGGCGTTTTGTTATTCGTGCTAACCGGCTGGTACTCGGTGCAGGTTGCGTAACACCGTTCGTTAATAAAACCGCGGGAGAAGGAGAGAAAAAGAAAGAAAAATACAGGAAAGCAGGGACTTGGAAGTATCGCGTGCGTTAAATCGGCTGGAGGCGACGCGACGCGATTCGACGCGAAAAGGAAAGAGCGATTATCAGGCAGAGATCACGATATCGCGTCGGTTTCGACTGATCGTTAACGACGATCACGCATCGGAGGACAGAGAGAACAGTTTCGCGAGTTAATTGCCTATGAAACGGTAAAAATAAGAAACATAAGAGAGACTCTGCACGTGCACAGATCGTGGAACGTGGAACGCGGAACGTGAAACGGCGGGAATCGGGAACGTGCGCTCATCGATATCTCGAACCAACCGAGAGACAGATTGTTGTTTCACCTCTCGAGGCTCGAGGTCGTTTCGCACACGCTATTGGTCGACGGCGTCGCAATCCTCTCTGCCTCGCGTGGCGTCACATCGCGTCACGTCGCGTCGCTTCGCATCGCGCCGCGTCATCGTGACTTTGCTCCGTTTCCGACCGAGCGCGAACGTGTTTGCGCGGGATTACCCTCGAACGCATCGAACGCGTGTTCGTTTCAATTTCATCCGGCCATAGAGCATCACGCGATATACCTACGATAGTTTCGATCCTTATCGCAATCGATCATGAAGAGAATCGAAGAAAAAAAGAAGTTGCGACCGCAGCCCAGACGCGAACAACGCTGCTGCGGTTCGATTTTTTCCCGCGACAATCGCCGCTTTAGCGCGTTCGCGTTCGAAGAATTGGAATCGCGATCGACCGGAAGAGAGACCAGACGAGGGAAAAATCGTCCCGGCCCGGTAACAGGAAAAACATAATCGAGTGAGAGTCGCAGCGTGGTAGGGTCGTGAAAAAAAAAGATTCAAGAAAGGGGAGGGTTTTAGAGGAGAAGGTAGAAAGAGGGTAGAATCTACTCGGAGAGAGGTAAGATGTGGCTTCGCTCGTAAAGAGAAGGAAGAATTGGCGGCTCGCAAGACGGTTCGAGAGTCGCGTTCGGATTAATCCGTCGCGGACATAAGACGTAATGGTACCGAGCTGCTCAATTACGCTCGGATTAACGGGGCACGAGGGGTTCCCCTTCCCCCGGACCACTTATCTCCTCGAGAATCCATACTCTCAGTGTCCCTTGCACGCTCTCCACCTCGTGCACGATCTACCAGGGCCTTTGAAACGCTATATAAAGTGACAAACTTGCACGGTGACACTGTATCGGCGTTAATACGGCACCTCGATCCAGTCCGGTTGGGTAATCTCACTGCCGGATTTTTTATCGGACCGAAAAACGATACGATACGATAGGATCGTTCGAGCGGCGATCGCGATCACGATCGATCTCCGCGTTCCCGGTTTTGCAGTAACGCGCCGCGCCGCCAGCATTTTCTCGTTCGCGCGCACCAGTTTCTTCGCTCGTTCGTGCTCGCGTATCGAGATCGAACGCGTCTCTCGCCTACTCTTTTTCTCCTTTTTCGCTCTTGCTCCGTATTTTCACGTGCGCGCTCGCGTACGCGCGCACGTGCACGCCTCCTCCTGATTCGTCTCGACGCGGCTAGCGAGTTGGTCGCGCACCTTTTCCTTCCGTTTGCCCGTCAACGGTTCCGGGATCCGAGTTCCGAAATCGCAGGATTCGATATATCTGTTCGTCGTCTCTACGGCCGGAAGAAGACTCTTCTACCGTCCACGATCCGTGCACCCACTCGACTGCCAACTAGGGTAGGTAATTTTCATCAGTTTCTTCGTCTTTGTCTTCTTCTTCTTCTTCTTCTTCTTCTTCTTCTTCTTCTTCTTCTTCTTCTGCTCCGCGAATCCTCGAAGCGACGCGGGTCGTGTACGCGTCGCGAATTCGTCGCTGATCTAACCTCGTTCGAGCGTGTCCGAGTCCGCACCGTCTACTGACCCGAATACGCTCGAGGTCCCTCGTTCGCGTTCCTCCTGCTTACCGTTTTCGTTTCTTGTTTCTCGTTTCAAGTTTCTTGTTTCTAGTCGCCGTACCATTTTTACCAGCTACGAATCGCTGCGCGAACGCGAACGACGCACCATCGGTCGAGAACGCTACTTGTCCCTCGCTCGAAAGACCGCTTCCGATTCTTCGTTCGCCGCCCATTATCCAATCGACGAACGCGCGAATCAAAGAAAATCTAAATTGTATCCGACGAATCCAGCCACAATCAGCTTATAATAGCCAAGACGCGTACGTTACGCGTACACGCACGTAACAATTTTCGGCGGTCGACGCGACGATGAAATTTAACGAGTTGCCTCGAAAAATTGTCTGAATTTCTTCGAGGTCGTCGAGCGGGCCGATCTTTCGAACGCGATCATTTTCGCGGTATTTCTCGCGGACGTTAACGGATGCCTTTGAAATTTCAGTTTCGTTGTCGCGCGTCTCGCGTTTCGTCGTGCCGCGTCACGTGCTCGCAATCGACCGCTGTCTCTCGTTACGTCGTTACGCGCTGTCGACATTCGACCAACGAACGTTCTCGCTTCCCTTTTACCGGTTCCCCTGATCATTCGATCAGCCGATCCCGCCTAGACCACCCTTCCAACCGCTTCCGTTCTTCTAACGATCGCGGCTCGCGGTCTCATTCGCCAACGAAAGACGATTCCTCGAACACGAATGCCACCTTACTAACTCGATCCGTATCCCGTGTCTAACTTGTTGCAGCTCTCGGCTCTGTAGCTCCCGTCCCCCTGCGAT
The DNA here is from genome assembly GCA_945859555.1 of Megachile ligniseca. NCBI lineage: Eukaryota > Metazoa > Arthropoda > Insecta > Hymenoptera > Megachilidae > Megachile > Megachile ligniseca. The sequence continues at coordinate 12,426,534 of OX243786.1, forward strand.
CAACATGAAACAACGAACGCTACTGGTTTGCGCTCTACTGCCACTTTTCGCACTCTCCGATGCTCTGCCACGGGATTCGAACGATTACGAAGGTTTGTTCGCCCTAGGAAATCGAACGTCGGACATCCTCTAACGATCGTAATCTTCTTTAGAGATGTCTTTTTGGCTGAAATCCGGACAAGAGAACCTCCGGAGAAATCTAGCTTACAGGAACAACGAGAATCGTGCGAAGAACATAATCGTATTCATCGGGGATGGCATGGGAATATCGACGATCACCGCCGGTCGTATATTCAAAGGTCAAACGAAGGGCACCACCGGCGAAGAATACAAATTGGCTTTCGAGAAGTTCTCGAACACCGGATTCGCCAAGGTGATACCTATGCGTCGGAATACGTAATTTCCTCGCAGCTTCCAGTCGACTGATCTTCTTCTCTGTTCGCAGACCTACAACACCGACAAACAAGTGCCGGATTCCGCCGGAACGGCCACCGCCATATTTTCCGGCGTTAAATGCCGTTACAGGGTACTCGGTTTGGACACGAAAGCGTCCTACAATCATTGCGACCAACAAATCGATCGAGAGAGTAAACTCAGCACGGTCGCGGATTGGGCGCAACAGAGCGGCATGAGTACCGGTAAGCCTTTTTCCGCTTTCCATTTCTCGCCTCTCCTCCTCCAATATCTTTGAATCGTTCAAGGAAGAAATTCGGAAAATTATCGAAAATAGCAGCAACGTTGGTCCGCGTCGGTACGATACCGACTAACTGCATCATGCTCGTTGCGCGCGAATACGCAACGCACCGAAACCTAACGATCAACGCGTCGCGCTTCACCACGGTCGGCTACTACCGACACCGTTAAACGTTAAACGTTCGACGTTTAACGGATCAGTATCGGATGGACCTTGTCGAAACGAGCGTGAAAACGACACGGCAGAGAGAGGAGGTCGTCAATCGACCTTCCGCTTTATCTAGGGCGTATCGCGTTACGCGTAACGCGTTAATGCTCGCGACACGTCGACGCGCCTTCTTTCGGATCCCTGCGATCGTTATTCGAATCGCCAAACCGATTCGTCGCATAGCGTTGCATAACGTCGAAACTCGAGCGTGGAAATATGTAGTAGACCGTTATCGATCGATCTCGCGATTCCAGGATTCGTAACTACCACTCGAATCACGCACGCAACACCAGCCGCATTGTACGCTCACACCAATAATCGTGACTGGGAGTGCGATACTTCGATACCGGAACGATACAAAAATTGCGTCAAGGACATTGCCAGACAGCTGATCGAGGATGCACCCGGAAAGAAATTTCAGGTAACGCTATCTTACTCTTTCTTTTCGCTGTCGCCGTCGCAGCTACGCTCGTCTCTACATATAGTCATATACTGTCTGGTCTCGTCTCGTCTGGTCAGGTGATGATGGGCGGTGGAGCGCAACACATGGGTTTTTCGATGGAGCCAGACGATCCCGACACCTGCGTCAGAGGAGACGGACAAAACCTGGCCGAGGTATGGGCGAAAAACAATCCCGAAGGAAATTTCGTAACGACCACCGAGCAACTGATGTCGGTCGATGTCGCGAACACGACCAAGATTCTCGGTATTTTCGGTGCCAGTCATCTTCCGTATCACGCGGTCAAGCCGGCACAAGTTCCGAGTCTAGCTAATATGACCACGCAGGCCGTCAGGTTGCTCCGCAAGAACAAAAACGGTTTCTTCTTGATGGTAAGTCGAAACGATCTCTCTCTTTATCATCTCTTTCTTCTCTTCTCGCTCTGCTCTTAGGTCGAGAGTGGCAAGATAGACATCGCCCACCATCACAATTACGCGAAGCTGGCGTTACGAGAAGTGTCGGAACTGGAGGAAGCGGTGTTGGCTGCGTTGCAGCAAGTGAATCTGGAAGAAACTCTGATGATCGTAACCGCCGATCATTCGCATTCTTTCACTATGAACGGTTATCCGAAAAGAGGAAACGACATTCTAGGTTTCGCCAACGATCCGACTAACACGGATATTCGAGCGTACGAAACGCTCAGCTACGCCAACGGTCCAGGCTTTTACCACCACAGACGAAACGACAGCACGAACGTTAACGATACGTGGATACCGGTCGATCAGGATGCGACGCGCGACGAACCCTTTTACACGCAAATGGCTGGCATGTATCTCAAGGACGAAACCCACGGAGGCGAAGACGTCGCTGTGTACGCGATAGGTACGCTCTTCCTTCCGTGCGACCCTCTTAAACTTTATATCGCCTATTTTTCTTTATCCACCTATATTCTTTCTACCTTTCTACCTCTAAATCGGTTTATGTTTTTTAGGTCCGTATTCTCACCTGATTCGCGGTACCTTCGAACAAAACTACATCGCTCACGTGATAGCGTACGCAGCGTGCTTCAAAGACTGGCCTTCCCACTGTGACAACACGTACAATCGTCGTTACTTTTACGAACTAACCAATTCGGTGGATCGAATCGCGGCGTCGTATTTTCTATCGCTTTTATCGTTCGCGTTTCTTTTCATCGTCGTTAGAAATTAATCGCGTACCTACGCGTTCCTTTTCAAACGTCTGCGATTTACTGTTCGAACGGCGACTCTTTGGCCCCGTATCAGCCATTCGTCCCATCTTCTCTTCGCGTCGTTTCGCCGCTCTTTTTACGACCGTGATAACGTATCTGATACGTTAGGGTCTACGCGTATCCTATCCTTTCTCTTTCCTTTTCCCCGTAAATTATTTTTCACCTACCGCACAGCGTTCCAAAGGGAGACAAGTACGCCTGGTACGCGTGGACCAGCTTTGCCCGTACGATCGCGTACACCCGCGTTTACCGACCAACGAGTACAGCCGTTCGAACGCGCGCGCCTTCCTTCTATGCGTACAAGCGACTACGTACATTGTACCTGTTGCATACATACACGGACGCGCTGCATGGCAACTGCGCGTTCCGATCGCGCCAACCACGAACACTGGCCAACATAAAATAAAGATCGATTAAACGATGTCTTCGAATTTACTCGTAAGCCGCGAAAAAGATTCTCCACCATTGAATAAAGTACGCACGCACAAATGATCGATACAAACAAGATTCGTATTTGTACGAAAGATTTGTACGCCATAGTAAACGTGACACGTAACGTCGCGCATCTTCGCATCGTTCTATTCTAAATAAAGTTGGACGAGTTGTCTGTCCATCCGTCTATCTCCGTCTGTTTCGATGCGGTGGAACGACGGCGACGCGAATACGTTTGAAATGAAACGACGAGGAACCACCGAGTACCGAGTTTTATTCTCCGATACATGTGATCGACAAGATTTCCGGATACGGTCAAAGCGTACGTATATCGCCTAATTTGTAACACGCGTACAAAGGCATACCGCGCGTAGTTGGATCGGGTAGTTTACGCGGAAGGACTACGTCTATCGTAATATTGGCACACATTCGGCAATTCGCAAATTACATCGAATCACGAGGAAGACGGTTCTCCTCGAACGATGGAAACGTAATAATTCTTATAAATAAGAGGATTCGAATGATCGGTAACAAAGTTTCGATCCGGCTTGATCGAAGCAAACGGATTTCGTCGCGGTTCTAAAAGAACCTCGACATCCGTTATGGACTTTAGTCGAGCTATTTCCCAGTGCATCTCGTCCACGGTGTAAGAGGTAATCACGACCGGGGTCGATCGTCCGCAAAATTCTTTGATGGTCTCGAACCAACTATCTTGACCCGCGAATCCAGTTTTCCGATAAAGCCCGGGATTGAAAATGCAAATCAGATCAGCTTCGCCGATGTCCGATTTCGTTCTCGAGCCCCAACTTAATTCGTGATAAAGCGTTTCCGGTTGAAACCGAACGATCACGGCTCTATCGGCAGATTTACACTCGCGACAAAGTTTCACTTTCGATAGAACTTCGGCCGGCACACCGCACGGTAATTTTAATTCCGGCCCGATCAGCACCACGAGAAGCCTTTTCAGATTCGGTATAAAATGAAGAAACATTTTTTCCCAGACATCCAAGTTTATCCCCTCGAAGTGAAATTCCGCCCCGACCACGTGTATCGTCCAATCGGTCTTCTTCGACCAGACCGGACAAGAAATTTGCGTCGCGTAAAGGGCCGTCAACGGAATCGTGCAGACGTGAGACAACACGGAATACGTGTAGCAATCCATCTCGCGGTAATATCGATTGTTTCCGTAGACGCGAAACATCAATTGGTCAAAGTCAAGATCCGTTCGGGCGATTTCGATCGTTCGTCGCACGTTCGGGATTTTCGGAATCACCGAACCGTGCTCGTGTTGCAGCAGCAAACATCGTTGCAACGTTCGGAAATCTTTACACCATATTTCGTGGCTCGTCGCGTGCTCTTCGCAGTAACATTCCATCCCGCAGTTCGCGCAGCAGACAAGATCCTCGCTAAAACGACGACAACTACGGCAAACCGTGGGATACAGTACAATCTCTGTTTCCCAAAGTTTCAACGGTCTACGAATTTTCGACTGAAGTACGCCGAGCAACCGAACTCGATAAGCGCGATACTGTTCCGGGTCTAGTCGCGTACTCGACTCGTTGGACAATGTCGTCGCGATGGACCATCGAATCTCCTTCAGAGCCTCGCACAACTCGCGATGCTCCGCTAGTCCTTTCGATCGATGCGCCTTCGAACAATAAGACACCATTCGACAACCGTCGCAATATATTCGCCGCTTTTTAGAGCAAACCGCGCAAAGACTCGACACGAATACGAATCGTGGCCTGACGCACAGCTCTACGCCCTCTTCTTCTTCCTCCACCTCCTCCTCTTCCTCCTCTTCCTCTTCATCCTCCACCGAAGGATGAGCAGACAGCAAAGGATACGTCAATCGAGCATAAACTCCGATCGGTACATTCGCATTTTCTTCTTTCTCCTCGCGAATCCTCGATTCCTCGTAACTGGGGTTGTCCTTCGACATATTTCCTCGCGAACGGGACTCTTTGCTTCGAGTCTTCTTGCGACCCATCCTCGCTCTCGTCCTGTTTACATTTATTATCGTCAGTAATAAATTTCATTCTTCTTCTTTCTGTCCTCCTTTCTTTAAAAACTTCTCTTCCCCCCACCCCCCAGCCCCTGAACGTTTTTCCATCGCGCATAATTGTCTCGAAACCGTGACAAATACGAAACTCGAACAAACTCCTACGATCAGCGAAGGTCGAAGGTAACGGGAACAAAGTAACGCGAAAGAATATAGGAATACATGTTATGTGTATTGAAAGATAGGAACAGAGATAGATGACTCGAAGGAAGACGAACGGAGAGGGGACAAAGAGTTTCTACGAGGAGAACGCTAAGGATCAGCTCGATTAAAATATAAATTGTTAATCGGCGAAACGGCCAACAACTTACTTTTATAATTTTATATCGATTCTTGATAAGTATAAGGATTCTTGATAACAGATACACGTTACGCGATCGACCGTCGCGTCGATCGATTGAAAAACGAAACGATTCGCGAATGAAAATGACCGAATCGAAAAAATAGACGAGCTTGATCGACGCGATAGTACGTCGATGTTTCGAAAAGTTTAGCGATCCGTTTACCGAAGCCTGTCTGCGGGCACTATGCCCACTGCCCGGACAAAGGTATTTCAAGCACCGTCTCTCGATTGCACGCCCCTTTATTCCCGGGTTAACACGTCTCTAAATCGACCCGACGCGCGGTCCTCGCCAAACGAAAGCTTATCGGTATTGGCCAACCGCGAACACCAATTTATAACATTCGTTGATTACCTTTTTATTCGTCGTACTATATTACTCCAATAACAATTACAATTCTACCGACTGAAAAATTCGATTTTTTACTCGAGTCCCGTCTTCGGACATGGACGAATCATAGACAAGTGGCGATAATACGTAATGTCAAATTCTATATGCGCGTCTATACTTGGCATTCTATCGTTCAGCTACAGACAATCGATGAGAACTTTCTATCTATCTATCCGTATTTCCTATTTTCTACGTAAGTATATGTATAGTTATGTGTATGCGAAAAAGATTGTATATCTATCGTATATATCAGTGAAATCAGTCATCAATGATACATGCTACTTTTCTGAGTGTGCACGCTGTCAAATTCTCCAATTAAATTGAACGAAAAGTTCTATTCTCTTTCAAACATTTTCGCGCGATCCAACGTTTCGTACATTTCTACATATGTATGTACATACGTATCTACCGCCTTTTTAATTCGTAGTGACGCGAACCGTAAACGCCCCCACGCGGTCGCCGCCCGAACAACGTCCTCGGCAGTCGTCTCCTATCGATTAGTCGCGTGTTGCGTGTTCGATTTGCGCAGTTTTGAGGTTAGAACGTTCGCGTTTAAACGACTTGTCGCGATTGTTTAGCTGGCTAAAATTCAGTTTGGCCAATGCTCTGTTTGATAAAAGACTTTAACGATCAAATTGCTTATCATCGACATCGAATATCGTAGGTAAAGCAAAAACTTTACGTCGCATAATTGCAGAGAGAACATTGGTTGTTCGTGAATGCGGTTTGTCTTTTAACCTACAACTGTGTCCTACATCAATTGCGTATACGAGAGAATTCTTTAAAAAGATAATTCTCTTTTGTACTATTATTTTTCGCGATCGAATTCCGACTTCTGTAGCGATCGATAGCCATCTTTCGTTAATCGCGCGCCATAAATATCGATTTGTTTCGTCCGATTATACTACATTTCGTTTAATTCGATGTCGAAAAGTAACACGGCGTTACATCAATTTCAATACTGCACTCGAACCAGTGTTCGACAGTTAATTAAGTGTGTCAACTTCGTTTTTGCTTCTGTTTTATCGATCGCTCGGTATGCTCGATCTCGTTCCGAATTTCCGAATCGTGCGATCACACGAACGTAAAGATCATCGTTAACGAATAATAAACGAATTACCGACCATCTAAGAAGTTCATTTTCCTCGGATAGTGTTATCTAGATCCAGAAGAGCAGAAATCGTTTTCAACCGGAAAAAAACAATTCGCTCAGCCGTCATGCCAGGCATCTTGATCGTGTCTTAACTAAATCGTACGACGAAAAGAAAATAAAGAAACCAGGAAAACCGTCCAATCATCGAAGATGCAGGAGACGAAGAAACGATCGCGATGATCGTTGGGCAAAGGCGAAAATTGGACAGTACCAGATACGCATAACGCGTACGTAACATTGCTCGTATTTTTCGATTGGCCGTTTCGTTCATCAATTATCGCATCATTTTAACCCGAATTCCTAAGAGTAGGATCATATTTTCTTTACAGTTCCTCTGTCTCGGTAGTACACACGAAAAAGTAACCAGGACAATAATGAACCATGCTAACACCGGAATGAAGGTTTACTCGAACGACCTATCGATCCTGCGACATAGAAAATTTCACTCGGCCGATAAACTTTGCTCGAACGAAATGGTGGGATTGGACAGTCAAGAATTACTCCGATCAAATATTTCCAATGCTACCATGGAATTGGAAATGAAATCCGACGACGAAACGGAAAGCGATGGGGAACCGCATACGCGGCGACTTATACCATCGCCGACTAATCATCATCGGTGCGTTAACGACGATCACGACGACGACGACGATAACGATAACGATAACGATAACGATGATGACGACCACCACCATACCGACAAACAGTCGATCGTTATTCAAAGTTGTCAATCGAATCGAACGGCGGAGGATAATCTTTGGTCCACTTCGATACAAATGTTTGTGCCTTTTTTATTGGCCGGTTTTGGTATGGTAGCTGCCAGTTTGTTACTGGACGTTGTACAGGTTCGTAGAGATCGTAAACGTTTGTCGGGAAAATGCGATAAATAGAGACACTTACTAGAGGAAAAACTCGACCGATCGATCGTGTTTATTTCGCAGCATTGGCCGGTTTATCAAATGGTATCCGAAGTATATATACTGGTGCCAGCGCTGTTGGGTTTAAAAGGAAATTTGGAGATGACGTTGGCCTCCCGATTTTCGACTCACGCCAATCTCGGCTACACGGATACCAGAAAGCAACGGTGGACTCTTATAATTGGAAACGTTACGTTGATCCAATGTCAAGCAACGGTAGTAGGTCTATTAGCTTCTATAGCAGCAGTCGTACTCGGTTGGATTCCGGAAGCTCAGTTCGATATTCACCATGCTCTTTTACTATGCGCCAGTGCCTTATCTACCGCGTCCATAGCCAGTTTTATATTGAGTTTGGTGATGATCGCTGTTATACTTCTATCCAAAGAGATGAACATCGATCCGGATAATATAGCTACGCCGATCGCAGCTTCCCTAGGTGATTTAACTACTCTGGCCCTTCTTTCAGGAATCGCGTCTGTTTTATATAAAACTGTGGGTAAGCGTACGCATTATATACTTGTATATTATTAAAAAAGGGGGCGAGTTCGAGTATCGTTCATTAAACCTTGAACGATCGCGCATTATTTTTTTCAGACTACGCGGCATGGATAGCTCCCACCTTGATAGCGTTCCATATCGTGGTTACTCCCGTTTGGGGCTACGTAGCGGCAAAAAATCCATTTACCAGGGAAATATTAGACTATGGCTGGGTACCGGTGATATGCGCGATGCTAATCAGCAGGTTTCTCTCACTTATCGTTAATCGAATTGTTACATTGAAAATAACACGATACAGTTCCGGGCATATTCGAGCAACCAGCAACGTCCCTGATATAACAAGTAATTTGTTTCAGCGTAGGAGGTTTAATACTGGACTACACAATATCCAGTTACAAAGGTATAGCTGTATTTCAGCTGGTAATAAATGGCGTCGGTGGTAATTTGGTCGCTGTTCAGGCCAGTAGAATATCGACGTCTTTGCACAAAGATCGTCGATACGGTATTTGTACAACCACCGTTCGTTTCAATCCGTGGCACGTGTTCTGTAGCAAAGGTAGAGTGAAATCCAAATGACTCGTTACTCGTGATATCGAAACTTAACTTAATGTACGACGTACATCGAATCAAATTTAAACGTTAGGTGGACACGCGAGAACCGCCCGAGTTCTGTTAGCGATGGTGATACCTGGTCATCTGATATTTGGTTACACCATCAGTTATCTTCAAGCTGGACACACATCTTTCACGCCTATATTCATCGTCGTCTACTTGACCGCGGCTTTGTTACAGGTATTCGATCGATAGAATCCGCCCATCACGCGTCGTCCTTTCAACGCTTAATACCGATACTTTCGTTTGAACGTTACAGGTAATTTTATTGTTATACATTGCCCAACTGATGGTCGCGTGGATGTGGTCAAAAGGAATGGATCCAGACAGTTCCGCGATACCGTATCTAACGGCAGCCGGTGATTTAATTGGAACGGCATTACTAGGAATCGCTTTTCATCTGCTATACGCCATCGGTGACAAAGATTCGGACGTAGGAGACTGACCGTTCCGGACCGTTATGTTCGTTTACGTTTCGATCTTGCGCAGAACGTTCGCTCCATGTGGAAAAGAACAGTAAGCATAACAACGTTAACGTTTATCAACGTTTTAACGCGATATTTGTGATCAAGTTCGATACGTTTCACGCGATACGGTTCGTTCTTACTCCTCGACGTCCGCGTTGCTTCAATTTTCTTCTCTTTTCTTCGAGTCGAATCGAATCGAATCGAATCGAATCGAATCGAATGAAATGGAATCAAACAATTCTATTTCTTTATTTCGTTCCATCTACGTGTGTCGTAGTCGATACTTATTTGGATGAACGAAGAAAAAAACTGCAGGAGAAGGGCGAACTACGTACATATATGTATACATATAATAAGCGCAGGAACGAACGCATACGAGAGAACGAGACGAAGAGAGCAATAACTTTTTACGTTTCGAAGCTATTTTCTCGGTTTTTGGGTCTTCGATCGATCATCGCGGATACCGTCGGCGATGCAAAAGATCTTGACAAAGATTCCACGTATAATCATGTTCAACTACGAAACATCGATATTTACGAATACACGCACGAGATTGTTCGTTTCAGTTAGAACAGGAATATCAAATATACAAGCGAATCGTATCGCGTTTAACTTTGCCAGCTCAAATATTTTTTATCGGGAAATGTATTTACTAGTTAAAATAAATTCAAATTGCAACATTTTTAACGTTTCTATTACTTTACATCGGTACGCAAACTTTCTTTCATTCCCGAATCACTTATTATTCCGCAGTTAATCTGTTTTAATCGTTTAACGTACAAACGAGTACCGCGCGTTCGGTGATATTTAATCGGTGTCGATGAAGGAACAGCTTTAATTTGCTTCTTTCATTTTCCTTTGATAGGACCGACATTGAATTTCCACCGGTTCTATTCACGGAATAGAATATATATACTATGCGAATTACTGTTTTTCGAATTCCAGAAAACCTTTGGTTACGATACGCGATACGGAACGAAAAAGGGGTTACATACTTTCATTCTGAAATTTCGATACGGAGCGTACACCTTCGATGTACGATGTACAAGGAAATTAATGATCAAAGCGATTCGAATCGGATATAATTTGATGGAAGTTAAGAGGAGCAAGAGAGGAAAGAAGGAAAAAAGGAAAAAAAAGCATAGCCACGTCGAACGGTAGAAAACGAATCGAGTTAAAAGTTGACGTAGTGGTATTTCTTTGGTACAACGTACATCGTACGGCCGAGTTACGAGTAGGGCTTAAAGGTTTGTAAAGGTAATCGCGTAAGCGAGACAGATTCGAGCTTGTGCGTTCAATGTTCCTACGTAGCGATACGTGCACGTGCACGTGCACTGGCACGTACGTATACCTACGTACGATCTATACACGTGCGCGCCCGCGGTACATACACACATACGCGCGCACGTTAACTCGACGACGGATGAATCGTCTACGTACGTACGAAAGGAACAAGCGTGGTGGTCGAGAAGCACATCGTCCCGTCTCCGTCAATGAAATAGTTAGATCTGTCAGTGCCAACTATCGCATCGGTCTCGACGGAGCCTTTTAGATTTCATCTATCGCGTAGCACGATCGAGTCGTTCTCTAAGCCGTTAACGCGCGCGCGCGATCTCCCCGTCATTCGTCGCGACAGCTTCTTCGGCTCGTTGCGTTGGCGGGACGCGAAACGAAGATAAAGTGTCGCGTGAATCGGAAATGATCGATTTCATCGATTAAATTCGAATAAAAATATTAGCAGAATTTTTCTGTCGTTTCGTTTCGTTTCGTTTCGTATCGTTTCGTATCGTTTCATATCGTATCGTGCATCGCGGCGTAAAGGCGATCGAAGAACCGAAAATTCACGAAAACGATGGTCATTCTCGTGTCTCCGTGTTCGCGTTCGTCGTTTTTCGTTCGTACCAGAACGTTGTTTCACGTTCTTCAAGAGGGTTTACGCGTTCTTCGTTCTTCGCTGTTACGTCGGCAACGAAAAGAACGAGAATAATTGGCACGAGTAACGATACGATATAATAGAATCGTGGTTACCGTGATCTGTCGGTAACGCGTCGAAGCTTCGAGTTTCAACGGAAATAAAGAAAAGAAGGAAGGAAGCTGATTCGTGAGGGTACAACGGTGCGCGATTTTGTGAAATTTATCTTCTTCTTCTCGTTCTCTCACTCTTTCTCTCTCTCTCTCTCATACACAGAGGCACGCACACTCTCTCTCTCTCTCTCCCTCTTCTGTCCCCGTCGGTAAGTCTATCTCTTTTACTGATCTCCCTTACTCTCCCGTTATTCTTGCCGCTTTCTCATCGCGCATTCGTTCACCACGTCGTGTTACGATCGCGCGTAAATCTAGTAGCGAGATAGCAGGTTTTATCTCGCGTGGCACGTCGCGTCGTGTCGATCGCAGAACATGGGGGTAGCAACAGGAAAAGGTGGAGGGAACGGAATCGGTGCGTTCGGCCAACAATGCCGAACGAAGGGGATGCGTTCGAAAGCGCGGTTCGCGGCTCACGGGAACCAAGTATCAAAACGTATGTTAAGTTATTGCTCCTCATGGTCGAACTTAAACACGTGGAGTAATTTATCAATTTGTGAATATGTTACGGAAGTGCTTCGTACTCGCGCGTCGCTAACGTTAAACGGCAATATTTGCAAATGTCAATGCATGAATGTTGCGGGACACCTTTGATCATCGATTGCGCGTTATTTTCGCTTGTTGTTTTTACGTTAGTGCAACAATGGCAATGACGGTAATTATGACGAGCGCGTCAATTAGAAAAAAAAAAAAAAACGTGAAGCGAACTAAAAATTGTCGGAATTACAAATGGAGAATATCGTGAACGCATCGCGCATCGCGCATCGGAATAACTACCTCTTTTCCATTTTCTCTATGTTATCCATGTTTTTCATCTTGTCCATTTTGCTCCGAGTATATTCGATTATTGTACGTTTCATCGGCTTAAATCTGAAGGAAAAATCGTTCCTACGGAATCGTATCCTTCCGACGACGCTTACTCGCACGTTTAAGGACCGTATTTATCTTCACGGTTCGGTTTTTCTCGCTAATTCGAGTACGTTAAAAGAAACGAAATTGGTCGGTGCGACAAAGCTGTCGTTCTAATAAAAATTAACTGCGGCCACGTGAAACCGTGACTTTTGAATGTGATACGACCTTGCTTTTATCGTAACGAGAGAAGAATCGTACGTGCTAGGAGGAAAACTTGTACGATTCCGAATGTTCGTTAAAGAATCTAAGAAAGATTCGTTTACACTTTCCTACCTGGTTCGCAACGGTGACTAGAAGAAACGGTAAGATAAGCGTGTTCTCGATACACGATAAAAGAAACGGGCAACGTTCCGAGTTACAGCACGACGACGATATCGCGATATCGCGTATGTCTGGATCGTGATCGATTGGCGAGCCGAACGAAGACAATCGATTTTAATAGGGTAGATACGTCTAAAACGATATCGTATAAAGTAATTGGATATTTCCACGTAAAAGTCGATCCAGCGAGCGATCGCTCGACAGACGGGTAGATTCGGGTTAATCCGAGAGAAGCGGACTATATCGAAGAAGGCAGATATAAGGCCAGCAGGAACAGTGGCAAGCGGAGGACAGGTAGACGCGGGCGGTTAGTAAAGCAGGCAAGCAATCGGGCTTCGGTAGGAGCGATGATCGATAAATTCGCGCTTGCTCCGTTCAACCCATGTTCCCGGTAAAAGTCCCGAGCGAGCGTTTAAGGAGACTAGCGTGATGCACGATCGAGATCAGTCGCGATGTAACCATAGCGTGAAACGGCCTCGCACCAGGCCACCTGCCTTACACCGCCAAATGCGTGACAACGGTTAATTTTCTTTTTTGCCAGAGTCAACACGGTTTCGAGTACATCGAAAATCAGTTTTCTCGAGTCAACGAATCTGGATAAAAGTGGACGCATCGTCGTCGCGAATCCGCTAACCGACACACAGGTACGATATGCTCCGATACCGATATATCAACATACCGATAGCTGGCCCTTAGATACGTATCGGTACGAGTGCTGTTCTCGTAGCGGAACGTTTCGACGTCGAATATTCGTTATCCGGTGGACCCACTTATCTCGCGTAGACAGCAGGGACGTTAATCGACTAGTGGCGCGTGCGCGCGTTCTCGCTTTCGCACGTTCTCGCGCGCACTCTCGCCTCTCTACGTACGCGTGTACACCTACTTACTTGCGTAGTCAGGTGGATGATGAGACGCGACATTTAATCTCGAACGTGTTTGCGAACAAATTTTAAATAACATTTATCTCGTACGTTTGCTTTATTCGTGCAAAGATCGTGATCGTTTCCGTCCGCGGAAAATCTTTTCCTCGCGAAAGCACGCGTTTCTTTCGAGGCTCGAGTCGAACGCCGATACGTTCAGGTATCTTTCCGTCGATAGGTGAATACGGTGAGAAACGAGGAGAGATCGGTGCATTTTCTACGCAACGATGACTAGCGTTAGCGAAAAGCGAAAAATCGGGAATAAAGAACGAAGCGAACGTAGTAAAGAAGAATGAAGGGGGGATGGGGAAAGGGGAAGAAAGCCATAGCATAAAGAGGAAAGCATTAGAAGAAAGAATGGCAGTCGATCGAATCTCGGTCGCTCGTGACACCGAAATTCGAGGCAGCGGGAGGCGACGCGACGCGGGCTAGAGATATCGTCCCTCGCTGATTACGTAATTTCTTCGATTCTTGTCCTGAAACAGAGACGCAACGAGCGAACATTTAGTCGAGTGTTATCATTCCCAAAGGAGAATGGCTCTATATCTGTGGCAGCGAGTCGCACGAGGTCCTCAGTAGAAGATGATAGAGGACCAAGCGCATCAACATCCGGTACGACTACCTCCCGATAAGCACGCCCGTATCGATGTTACAGGAGGCAGATTCGAAAAGTACGTTCAACGACTATTAATCATCCGATTTCGCGACGCGAGTCTCGCAGTAAACCTAGTACGTAACGTAGACGGTACCTTTGGACGCGAGCGAAATAGGCGCGACGAACGAGAGCAAAAATAGTCGGCTGCCGAGGTTTTTCACGCGAATTATCTGTTAACAGTGATCAATGCAAAGAACCTCTGCTTTCCGAGAAGCAAACTTCCCACAGGATAACGCCGGTGGACGAAGCTCGTCCGCGTGCCCATGCCTCGGAATCGACGGGCACGAGTTCGGTTACAGGCACGAACAGCATGGTCACGGTCACTGTCACGACCGCGAACTCGAACGCGTGGACGGACACCGTCGTCGGGGTTAATACCGCCTTGGTCGCCGCCGCCACCGCTACCGAAACCGCCGCCTCCGCAACCGCAACCGCCACTAACAACAATAAATCCCTCGACGACGACTGCGTGCAAGTACCGATCTTCGACGAAGGAACCACCGACAGCAGCCGCTTGCCCGACGTCGTAGCCGAGAGTAAAATCTACGGCGTGACCGAGGACGAACCCCTCGAATCCTACTTGGCAATTACCATTCAAGTTTTCATACCGTTTCTTATCGCCGGCCTTGGCATGGTGGGAGCTGGATTGGTTCTGGATTTGGTTCAAGTACGAATATCCGCTGTTCGCGTTCTATCCTATTACGACCGCTCGCTCGATCGAGTTTCGCGCTTTCTTATGCCTATCGGTACGCCTTTCTCCGCAGCATTGGGTCGTGTTCGATAAAGTGAGCGAACTAATGATCTTGGTACCGGCGCTGTTGGGCTTAAAAGGCAACTTGGAAATGACCCTCGCATCGCGTCTCTCTACTCAAGCGAATCTTGGACACATGGACACGCCGAAACAGCAGTGGTACATGATCGTTGGAAACCTAGTTCTCATTCAAGTAAGTTCAATTCGCGTTTCGTATCGTTTTCTAAGCTCTTTCCCTCCACATTTCCCTCCATATTTCCCACCAGATCCTCGGATCTCCCTTTCGTTCGTTCAATTTCTCATCGTCCCGTTCCTTCCAGCTTTTTCGAAAAGTATTCGCGAACGATACATTCCTATCGACTACGTATATACGCGACTCGCGGACGCCTTATCATCGGCGCCACGATTTTATTTGATTACGGGCACAACGCGTCTACGGTAAACGACCTTCGAGCACAACCTACTAACGAGAATTCGTTATTCGATCGATTCGCTAGATGCGCTAGATTCGCTAGATTCGCTAAATCTTGGAATCGCGTACGTTGCGCTATTAGTTTTGTCCGATTTCTTTTGCTTCTCCGTTCAATCGTTCGTTGCGCCGTCGTTCGATCGTGTCGACGTTCGCGTTAAAGAAGACCAGTTCGTGTTGGCAGTGCCAAGCGATAGTGGTTGGATTTCTGGGCTCGGTAGTGGCGATCGTGATGGGGGCATTTCGGAACGGTACCATCTCGTTGGATCACGCTTACCTGTTGTGCGCGAGCAGCCTCGTTACCGCATCTTTGGCATCGTTCGTCCTCGGACTGATCACCGCGGGAGTGATCGTTTTCTCGCGGCACTGTCACATCAACCCGGACAACGTTGCGACCCCGATAGCCGCGAGCCTCGGCGACATCACGTCCTTGGCTCTGCTCTCTTGGATCTCGACCATTCTTTACGAGTCGATAAACAAGCAAGATTGGGTCGCGCCTCTCGTCATAGCCTGCTACCTGTTGGTCACGCCGCTCTGGGTATGGATCGCCAAAAAGAACAGATACACCAACGACGTTCTTTATTCCGGTTGGACTCCCGTCATGATCGCTATGTTGATCAGTAGGTGAGCAGCTTACCTTTTTCGATTACTAACGACCAAACGACCTTCCGGACCAAGCAAACCGGCAGATTGAAATTAACCCGAATCTCGTTCTTACCGTTCTCTTTTCGTTCCTGCCACGCAGTTGCGGCGGTTTGATATTAGAGTTCATGGTATCGCGGTTCGAGAATTTGACCGTCTTTCAACCGGTTATCAACGGCGTGGGCGGAAATTTGGTAGCGGTACAGGCGAGCAGAATATCGACGGCTCTCCACAAGCAAGCGGAACTGGGAACGCTTCTGATACCGCCGGGTCACACGCATCCCGTCATTTTTATCACGCCTATCGCCAACTTTTTCGGCAAAGGTAAGTTCACAGTCTAATTTCAACTACGATAATTCGACCGTTCGATCGTTTATTTATATCTTTTTTTCCCCCTTATTCCTGTCGCAGGTATACACGCGAGGACGACCAGGGTTCTAATGGCGATGGTTATACCGGGTCACATCATTTTCATTTATCTAATCAATTATATGAAGGATGGCAACACCTCGTTGACGCCTCTGTTCGTGTTCGTTTACCTCTGCGCCGCTATGTTGCAAGTCGCTGCTCTCCTCTACATCGCTTACATCATGATACATTGGATGTGGAAGCGAAAAATCGATCCCGACAATTCAGCGATTCCGTACTTGACTGCGATGGGAGACTTACTGGGCATCAGTTTGCTAGCGATCGCTTTCCAATTTCTCCATCTCGTCGGCGATCAGGATTCCGATCAACCGATCGGGCCCTAAAACGCGTACCCTTTAAAAGCCTGATCGAATTTTCTCTCTCGACAGCTTTACGACACATTGATGCGGCGTCGCGTCAAACAGTTTTCCGTTTCCGATTTCTTTTCTCTTCTATACCGACCGTTATTCTCGCATCATTGATTTTCTTTTTCCTTACCTCCCCCTCTCTACCTCGCCCCCTTAAATAAAAATTACCGCGCGAAGAGGAACGAAATCCTCTTCATTATCGAGACGTACAAGCGATTCGCTCAGGCAGAATCACATAATTATATGTCGCCCAATCACACCGACCCTTAACGAGGCTGTGCTTTTACGAAAGTATCGTATATCGTTGTATGGCGTTTCACGAAAATCGGATAAAGACAGTGTCTCCTCTTTAATCAAATCGAAATATTCGACTCGATTCGATTCCAGTGTGTCGGGTATCGTTTTGTCCTCAGGTATCGGATAAATAATACGTAAAACTACGAGCTTTATTTTCGAAACGAAACACCGAGAAAACGAACAAATTTAACCAATTACGCTCGAACGAATCTTTATTCGATGCCTTTGCAACCGATCACGAGATTCGAAGGTGGTTTGCTAGTTTGAAGATCGGAAAAACGAAAAACAGACATACGAATAATTTATTTTTAAACGCTTCGGAAGACTCGTAACAAACTCTCTCGTCCGTTCTCGGTCATCTCGATCGACAAAATCGGAACGATATAAAGTTACGCGAACCAGCCTGTACCTGTACGTACGTACCTACCTAACTATGTACACTATGCGCGCGTCTCGTTTGTTTTTATATAACCCGTGATTCCGTTCAAGTCTTCCACCGATGCTAGCTCACATAGCGTGAAAACGACGCGCAACTTTATCCTTTAAAACTCTACCTACTATTTAGGCGAACAAACGGATAGAAAATTATGGACATCGAACGGCAAATTGATCAACGATATCATCCCTTTCTTCATTTACCGTCGTTCCGGCTCGTCTTCTACTCGTCTCGATACACGCGCGCGCGGTAATCTTCTGGCAACGTTCAATACGCGAAACAAACTAAACGTCCTACTACTTTCTCTTGTCAAGTAATATTCGTAATTTCTTTCATAAGCGAATCAAGATCGTAACACGTAACATCGTTCAACGTTGTCCAGCAGGATTACCGTCAATTTTCCACGTACCGTACATACATTGTTCGTTTCCTTGAAATACCGTAACCTGAATCGAACGAAAAGAATACTCAAAAATGCACGATAATTTGCGAATGCGTCACACCATTTATCTTGTTATGTCATCGTGCGATCAATAGTTTCGCTTCTCGACGAAACGATCGATTAATCGCAAACTCAATGTTCCCCGACCAGAATCGGTTGTACGCGAAATGTCGTGTTATTCCCCTAACTCCGCTCCTCACCTACCTACAACACACGCACACGCACACACACACACGCGACACACATTACACATTGTTCAAGCTTTATACTCGCGTGCGAACGCTACATATGCCTAATGTTTCGACAACGTTGTAAAAATCGATAGGAAAAAAGAACTATACCAAAGATTAGGCTATAAATATATCTTGACAATAATGTTTGTTTCAAGGAAGCAAATAAGCTATTTTTTACCCGACACAATCTACGAACGGATAACGAAACGTTTTCACCTTTAAATTCAAGCACGTACCTCAAACATGTGTCGCTCGAAGGAAATTTGTACAAAGACGTTGCTCGATGTCGATACACTTTTCGAGAGCTCGAGAGCTCGCGAGCTTCGTGAACGAATAGCAACGACTATGACACGAACACGGGATGTTCTTCGAGATTCTGAGCGAGAGAAGAACAGACGGAAAGACGTCGTGAAAATCGACTGCAATACATTCGAAAGGCTACGCTTGATTATTTTTCGTACGGTGCTAATAATAATAATAATAATAATAGTAATAATAGTAACTATAATAATAGGAGAAGGAACAAAACGGTTTACGCGATACTGAGTCTCGCTCGTTTCACCTCACAACATTTTATGGTACCTGCTGACTCTCGGTTAAATCGTAAGACTTTGCTCTAAACTGATTTCTAGTTCGATCGAACGGAGTGGAGTAAACGACGATCGTGCTTTTCAACGATAGAATAATGATCGGAACGTATTGTTGATATGTGCCGATGTAACACGATTTAACGCACATTTCGATGAAAAAATTGATGTAGTTTTATATAATAAAACTGAAGAAAAAAACGCTCTAAAATACTTTTCAATCACCCATGCCACTCGATTCGTTCTCTTGTCGACCGTTCACTTTCGCCTCGTGTTCGACGTAGTCCCGATTAAGCGAACGGCAACAATTCAAGCCGAATTAAAAGCTTCGACGTGTACAAAATAGTCCAGTTTATTTATTGCAAGAGTTTTAACTTCCAAAAATAAGTTTACATCTTGTACAATTTTAAAGACAACCAAAGAAACAGACGCGTTGCGGCCGATACATCCCCTACCCTTCGCCTTACTCGACCCTTGTTCAATGGTAATACGAATGTTCCCTAGAGACATCCGAACTATTCCAAACATCCAAAGCACTGTAATAACAAAATCTTATAAAAGTATGAATTGCGTGCGATTAATTTCGATCATCTACCAACGAACGAACAATCGGATGATTACATGACAATCGATTCTATAATTAACTTGCTGACACGCGTATATCGTGTACTTTATACGTAAAGTACAATGTTTGGAACGAGATACGTGATTAGGTCGGATCGAACAGTTATTCGGGTTAAGCGTCGTTTTATTGCAACTTCGCTTCTTCTTTCGCTTTCCAAAGAATCAACTCCATACATGCCATAGCGTCTTCTTTACTGTCGTGTCCACCGACTGCAATATCATTATGAAATCAGTCAATAACTTGCATTCTTTTCCCGTACGGTTTATTCGAATGAAAATCAAATGAAACGATTTAATTGTTAACGAACCGTCATTTTGAATGATTTTTCTCAAATATTCGGAACAAAGGTTTTTCAATGCTCTCTTTTGTGGATATCCGTTCTTGTGTGGAAACATGACGCTCGTGTCGACCACTGTGTCATGTAACAGTCTCAAAGATTTGAAATCACTCTCGAGACTGTGACCCACCAATATCGTTTTGTCCGAGAACATCGTCAATATCGTTGCTTGGACATCCAATAATGTTGTTGTTACGTCCTTCATGCTTTCTTCCGTTATTCCAGAAAACCTGCACAATTAGTATCGACGATTAACGCGATGCCGCGACAAACGAGACAAACGAGACAAACGAGACAAACGAGACAAACGAACAACCGTCTTCTTTTCCATTTCCAAAGTAATAAATATTCTCTAATAAATGCGTATGCCAGTGTATATTACACGTATATGCGATAGATATTTTAACCGAATGATAAATCTATCGCCACTCTGTACCTTGTATTGTAATCAATTATGGGATTTTGAGGCTTGACCAACGCCTCGTAAACTACGTTGCAATCTTCATCGATGATCGTTATTCTCGTCAATTCTAATCCTTGCGTCGTGTAACACATTTCACAGTCGAGCGCGTAAACTCCTTGTTCTTCGGCCGGTGTACCTTCGCGATGACAGCAAACGAGGAAAAGAAAAGAGTAAAATTTCTCGAAGAGTACGAACAATGCGAAAGCGATGAAAAGAAAAAGGAAAAGGACAAATGTTGGTAAGGGATGAAAACACAGAGAATACCGAGACAACGGCAGTATACCTTTCGACAAAGTTTTCACGTAACCACGAAGATTTTCATAATCGGTATAATCCCAAACGTGGGTCTTCGCGACGCAACAGCCGGTCGCTGAACCGTATTGTTGACAGCAACTGTATTTACCCTCTCCTCTGATCGTGAACTTTCTACCCCAGTGATATATACAATTTTGTGGTTGCGATGCAAATCCGTGTTTATTGACCATGTAAGTTTGACCGCATCGGCAACAAATTCTTTCGTTAGGCACTTTCGACAAGACACTCTGATTCCGAGAATTGATCACGTAAACTTTGGCACGACCCTAGAACAAGTAAAACACAATCCAAGTATTTCGCCTAAAATAAATTCTCTAATAATACAAGCTGATATTCGTATCTCTTTTACCTTTTGACCATCCGGATGTGGACGAGGAAATCCGTTATCTCGAAGTAGTTGTTCCGTCATTATCCATTTCTTCAACATACCGTACAGTGCTACCCCTCTAAAATCTGTCACGGATTTCTTCGTCTTAATGACACTCCAAGAACCCTTCGTTTTTCCAGCGAGTACCGCTTCGTGAGACACTACGCTGTTACCCGATGTCGTTGCCGCCGCTGCCGCTGATCGATTCTGCTCAATTTCTTTCCTTAATCTGTGCGCAGCAAGCATACAAGAATTTTTGTAAACGGCTAAAGCTTTGCATCTTTCGTGGCAAGCGTGTTCCTCTTTGACCGCGCGCTGCGCCGCATCTTCGGCATTCGTATAAATCGAGACGCATATGTCGTGCATCATGTTCACGTAATACTGGCGAACATTTAAAGGAAACTTTTGCGTAGTGACTTGTAACGGTTCAGGTCGTATCAATTGCGGAATCTAAAATACAGAAAAACCTAGAATACCGTAACGACTATTCCTATTGAAACTCGCGACAAACCAAACCGGTACCAACCACCTGTGGAACGTGAGCGATCCGTAAGCCACTCTTGGCCGTTTGCGCGGCTGTTTTTTGGTTATCCGTCGCTTTAGTTTCTGTCAGTTTTATCGCTTTTTCTTTCATTTTCTTCCCCTCGATCGCTAAGGATTTCCCATACGGCACATGAGCGATGCGTACTCGACCTGTCACAGAATATTACCAAACGAAATAAATTTTACATTCGAGCAGTTCATAAAAATCTTTCCTTCTGACACAGTAAACTCTCGAACTTCCGAATTACATTGTGTTTAGTCTCGTTTTAATCAGGAATATATCACATATATGTTAGTAACAGTTTCATAAGAGGAAAAAAAATAAAAACGTCTCGCGGATATGTTACTATTTGTCAAGATTTTACTGCATCGAGCTTTTCTCTCGACTATCGCAACAAACGATCACATTACCATTTCCTCCGTTCAACTTGAGTTCGCTGTTACATTTATTTCCTGGTGTTCCCACGAAATTACGAGGTACATCCTTCGTAACGTTACTATTAATACTACTACCGTTACTACTGCAACAGCCGTTGTCTTCGCCATCGTAATCGCCATCCCCATCGCCATCGCCGTCGTGATCGATACCGATACTGGCATTGACATCGATATCGCAATTGTCAACGGTACCTTCATCACCACCACCACCACCACCTCCTCCTCCTCTACCTCTTCCTCCTCCTCCTCCTTCTTCTCCTCTGCCGCTGCCCCAACAATTACTACCACCATCACCAACGCCACCACTCGCAGAAGTAGTCTTTTTTACTACAGCATCCCGCATCAAACGCCACCTTTCGTACATTTTCTGTTGTGGATTTATCAATTTTTTTGCTTGCTGGTTAACCCCCGTGTGTCTTGTAACACACATAGCCGCTGAAGGATGCGCCACTCTTTTCCTACCAACCTCTTCGCTATGTTCCTTTTCGTGAATCAAAACTGAAGATTCTTTCGATGGTTCTGTCGTTTTTGGCCGTTCCGATACTTGATATTCCTTTCAACAACATTCCAAGTATGAACGTTCGAATTAACTTAAACTATTCTAATTTAAGTTTTCGTTTTAACTGAACCAATTAATTCATCATGCGAAATACCTGAAATATTTTTAGGCACTCCTCTTGTACGTCGTGATCCGAATCGGATGTACTAAATGTTAAGTCCACGTCCACGATACTATCACGATTATTGCCGTTCTCCTCGTCCTCGTCGTCACTCGCTGCTGATCTATCCGTCGAACATTTTCGTTTCTTGTGATCCGTATGCGAACGGAATTTTCCACTCGTCCTATCGTCAGATTTTCGATTAGTTTTCGAATGATTGCTCTCGCAATTCCTCTTCTCGACGCGTTCCTGTCTTCTCGGTGAACCGGAACGATTCTTCGATTCGCGTTCGTTGCGTTTCTCCGATTCCTGATAATCTTCTTCTCGTTTATCACTCTTACTAGTTCTGTGTCTTGTTCCGCCCCTTTCTCTCTCTCTCTCTTTGCTTTTATGTTTTTTATGATCCTTGTGCCTACTTTTCTCCCTGTCACGTTTCGCGTCCTTTGATTCTTTCTCTTTTCCGTGTCTCGCACGACTCTTACTTTTACTTCTACTATGAGACGCAGAATGCAACGTATCGTTCGAATCGTGTTTCTCTTTGTATCGTTTATGAGAACTATCCCGACTCTTTACATTTTTTTCTTTAGACTTATCTTTGCTTTTATGTTCTCTATCCAAATCTACTCCCGCTACTTTTTTTCCTTCGCTCACTAACAATTTCGTACTTTCTTCCCTTATTAATTCCTCTTGTTTCGGAATATTACTGTTTCTCGATATTTTCCCGTTACAGTTCCTCTCATCGTCATCACCGTCGTCACGTTCCTTTTCAACGTTTATTTTTGGCCACGTATCTACCACTGCATCGTGTCCCTTAGTTAAACGTTCGAGTCTTCGAACGTTACGATAAACTTCATTTCCTTCTGCCGTTATACGATCAGCATTTTCTGAAACAATTTTATTTACTTTTCGATCGTTACCGTCATTGTCTTCTTCTCTGCCTTCGTTCTCATCATCGGCCTCGTCTTTATCCTCGCCGCCGTCGCCATCGTTGTCACCTTCGTCGTCATCGTCGTCGTCAGAAAATTTTGGTTCCAAGTCCAAACGAGGATATTGAAACGACTCGCTAGACCGAATTATGGAAGTAGATTTGGGGTGCACCGGTGCTTCGCTCACTGTACCAAAGCTTCCTTCAAATCTATCCAATGTAGATTTGTTCGATCCATCAGAAGTTTTTAGCGGAGCCTTCACTTTCTTTGGAACATACTCCTCCCTCCTCTTTTTACACTTTGGATAATACGGTTCCCTAAGTTTAAACAGATATTCATTCGAACTCTCATCATTATAGAAATACGTAGAAGCTGACTCTGACTTGTACGTAGGTACGTAACTGTGCGTTGCATCTCGAATTTCAGAGTTGGTTATCACGGTAGGTTTATATTTTATTTCACCAGTCCGAGGAGGTTCCACGGATTCGCAGCCTCTGGCCAGCCATGGTTTCGTTCCATCCGGAGAACATTTACGTTTTACCGCTACTCTGCTTTCCCTGGTAGGCATATAGGACACGATCGGTATATGTCGCTTCTTCAACTCCGCGATGGGCGTTGGATTGTAAACGCATGGTATCGGTTTAGGGAGCGACGTTGACGGATCTACCCTTTTCTCCGTTGTATTCGTCGCCACGGTATCCAAAGTATCAGATGATCCGGACGTTAATGTCGGCGTTAGACCTTCCACTACCTGGGAAACGACATTCTGACAGGAAAACTTGTCACCGTTCGTCGCATCTTGATTAGCGAGAACCTTTTTAACAGCTTCCGTTACTAATTTTTGCAAAACGTCCGAACCGGATGATACCATCGTACAAGATTTTGATTCCTGAACTTGACCCGCAGTACTGCTTTCCACCGCCTCGGATGCCTCCGCGGTAACCCCAACATCTTCTAAACACAATTTTCGTATCAAAAAAAGGTAATTCGTTACAAAGAAATCTATACTCCTAACAGCAAAGAGTTCGAATAACCAAGTAACTTACCTCGTTTCGAATGCTTGAAGTGACAGTAAGGTCTATCGCACGTTCCACTTTCGTAAAACGGACAATTGATAGCTTTAAAATAACCGGTCGAAGGCAACATAACTATTTCATGGTACTTTGGTCTTTCGGTCGCTCGTTTTTCGAAAAGCGTTGCATAAAGTCGTGTAAGTACACCAACTTTTTCAATGAAACCAACTATAACTTTTTCTTAGCAATTAAACATCACTCCTTTTTGTATCGAACCGATGCGTCTTCAGTCATTATTCCAGACAGATCCGTGGATGTTTAGAAAACGCATCGAACCCACCAAACTCGCAATAAATCGAATCCCAATAGTATAGGTTATGTAAAGCAAGATTATACATTTTCTTCCGCGCACTCTACGTTTCTTCGAACGCATCCTTTCCCTTCCCTTTAACTCCTACACGATCCTACCGCCCCCGTGCAATTGTTTCGTTTCCATCGCCACTGCAGTATCGTTTCTAATTTTCGTTATGCTTACTCCGTATCACAGCCGTAAATACGTATTTATATAAAACACGATCATGATCTGCACATGCATTATGTACACGCAGCACGTATGTTTTATATTTGTATGTACGTATAATGTAAGTCAGGTTTGAAAATACCTGTGATGATGGGTGGGATCCTCTAACAAACCATAAAAGTTCTGTAAATCGTTCATTGACCGTACAGCGCTACTATCGCTTTGCTTGCAATATGGGATCATTCATGGATATACTATATAACCAAACTCCGACTGACCCATTCGCTCATTTAGTCGTCAGAATGTTTGAGAATTTTCCGTCTTTTTTTTCATTTGATATCTTTCGTCAACAATTGGAAATGCAAAAAGTATTGTATGTTCAAATTTCCCACTCCAACAAAAGTTATGGGGATAAAAGCCCACCCACACACACACACGAAGTATGTAAAACCGTAAGGAGGCCGAAGGCTCCCTTCCAAACGGTCGTTCGGGGGGCCCCTAGCGAAAAAAGCGAATAGATATTATAAAAAGAACAAAAATTCGTTTAGCTATGTAAGAATTTCGCCAAAAATAGTTTTTTCAACCTAAACAATTTATTCAATTGAATTGAAATTTTATGAAATTTGGTCGTAAAAGTATCATTAAAAAAAAAATCACCTAAACGTTATCAGCGAATGTATTTTTTTATAAAATATTCATCAATTATAAAATAACTTGTTAATTTGACAAAAATTTTACTAAAACGTTCAACTTCTTGCTTTATCCCCCTTTTCTTCCTTTTTGTAAAAGCAAGTTTAACGCGTTTAAAAAATATTCTTTCGATGGAACCTAAATCCCAGGCATACGCGTTTCGTTTTAACTTCAGTTTCACATCGGTCGTTTCTTTCATATTTTTCGTACAAACTGCATCTTCACCGTGACATCAGTGAAATACACGTACAAAAGAACACACGTTGCGATACTGAAATACGCATAACTTGTATTGACGTTAAATGAACGTAAAATCCGCTTTTCGGACATAATCCGATAAAGCGACCATCGTTACGTTTCATTCTGAAGATGAAGCTTAAATACCATACATGTACGTCCTATTTTAAACATTTATGTAAATATATGTATATATTTTTAAACATACTATAACAAAACGATACAAAATACAACGAGCGTTTTGGCATAGTAGTCGGTATCGAATCGACTACATTGTACCAACAACAATTTGTTTATGCATACGTATGTCCGTATACTATATAACACGAGTTAACGTCACCTTTCATATAATAATCATTACCTAGCAACTCTTATTTTACCGCGTTGCGATTTCACACGACTACGACAGTAAAACACTGATTTACGCCACGAATAAAGTCATACAAATTAATTGTTTAACGTTCTTGAACGATTACTTGGCTTTCCTGTGCGTCCTCATTCTCTATCGTCACGAGCGAAGGTAATTCCGCTTTGGTAGCTAAGTGCAAAGCGCGAAACCATCTGAAAATTTTACGACCGTTATGAAACGTTGGAAAGTTCGAAAAAAAAAAAAAGGTATATCCCCTACTAAGCAGGCGAAACGTATAAAAAGAGTAATACTGTACTTGTATTTGTCTTCGTTCGATGAAGCTTGTAAATAATAACTTTTTCTAGAATGATGCATTTTTAGGGCTTTAGATCTGTCTTTTAAAGTTAAAGGATCCTCTTCGGATAACTTGGTAGCTTCCGTAACAACGAAACCAGGCATAGGAGTTGCCGTCAACGCCATACTTTCAGATTCCGATTTAAATGTGTATAAAACGAAATCAGCGTGCAACGCGAACCATCGTCGTATCCAAGGTTTACTCGGTTGAGTCTTTAACATAAGATATCCGGATATAACGGAAGGTGCATTCGCCAAAACTTGTAATAAACTTGGCACTGGCCCGGACGGAGAAATCGAAGAAGGTGACTTAACGAGCGGTTGCGTTAAAGCGGTATGACACAGGCGACAAACTCTCATGTTTTTGTTATCTTCGAACAGTAACTTTTGATTCGAACATTTACCGCAAACAACCTGCAATAAGAAACGGTGGTGTTAATATGAAACAAACAATTTCTATTTGGACAGTTACGTTACAAAATGATATCCGCTATTGGAAAATACTCACTATTCCGCAAGCTCTACAGTTATGTTTTCTTTTCATTACGGAAAAAATAACTTCGCATATCATACACCTAGATACGTCGTCAGTTTTGATGACAACCGTTTTAACGCTTCCAGTTTTCAAACTCGCCTTCCTTTTCATCGTTTCTTGCATGGTATCGAAGAGGGCATCGAGCCATGCTGCTTTCTCTTCAGCCGAGTGCGTGTACAATTCAACGCTTTTATCGTTGTCTCTTATATAAAAAGTATTTGCCGTTTCTAAATTGTCGCCCTCGATTACTTGCAAATTTTCAATCAGGAATTTAGCTCGCAGCCGATACAATGGTCCGGGTATCAATCTTATTGAACAAAGTAACAACAAATCGCTAAACTGGAAATCAGAAATATAAAAAAAAGAAAAAAAGGGAAAAAGAGGGAAAAAAAAAAAAGAAATTTTAATGATTAAAGTCGAATGAAAGTGATACCGGCGTTGGAACTAACTAGTCGTATCATCGGTTAATATTACTGCGTACAAACGTCGACGTACATAACATAAGCGCATACGTTACATACGTTTAAATAACGAATACACGAGACTCGGACAAAAGAAATGTGCACAACGGAATTTAGTTCGAGTACACGTACCAGAAACAACTGTCTTTCCTGATGATCACCGCTTCTTGCTGAAATTTTAACGATACGGCCCTCTTTCACTAGTTCTCTCGTAGCACTAACTAGATCTGTCGTATCGTATATGCTTTCTTGTATTTCAAGAAGCTTTTTAAACTTGTCGATCTTCTTCATTGCTTCGTTCGTGTGATTAGCAGCAACAGATACTAATTCCAATGCCTCTACGAGAAAGAAAGCCATGTCTGTTCGTTTGATTCTACGATTATAATCGTCGCCAACTACGGACGTCTATTTAAACGTGCCCCGTTTAATAGGCGTTTAAATAGAATCCGATCCTCGCTAGATGCGCATTACGTTATGCGGAAGTAATTCAGTGAATCGAATGGAATCAAATCAAACTCGAAAGATCCTTACTTTTCGTGTCCTCGTAATCAGCATTTTCTTCCGTGAGGTTTCTCAAGTAATCTTTTAGGAGAAGCTCGTACCTCGGCAATCTTTGTATAGGGCTTAGCATATGATGAGCCAACGATAATTTAGCACATTCGTCCAGTTTTTGAATCTCGTTGATAATTGCGGCGAATCTAGCGACTTTGGTTTGAAGGGTATGTATCAAGTTCATGGCATAATCAAAGTTTTTCACGTATTCCGTATACATTTTGAGGAACGGTGCAAAATTTTTCATTATATCTCCGATTCTAGGGTCCGATTCCCAATCCTGCATTCTCTCCTCGAGTTGCGGCAACAGAAAATCATTATGAAATTTATAAATGGATTTGATATTAGAGAACATATGCTGCACGGTTTCTGGAGGAAACATTGGATGCGCTCTATTCTCTTGATCAACTTTGAATTGAAATACTTGATCGATCAATCGCAAAACATTAACATAATTCTTTTCCGTAGCTAATAATTCTTCGGCTACTTGATGCGCCTTTTTCCTTTTCGAATCCAAACAACCGACACCGTTATTCGGTTTTAAGTTCACTTCCGAATCATCGGTACGATCCACGATTATTACTGAATTCGTTCCCAACGGTTTTGCACCTTCCGATTTTTCCTCTTTTCGTATTTTTCCCCTTTCCTCTTTATCATCTTCTTCTTCGTCCTCATCTTTTCCTTCTTCCACTGCTGCTGCTGCTGTTGCTTCTTCTTCTTCTTCTTTTTCTTCTTCTTCACTTTCTGACTCACTTATCGCGAACGTTTCTACTTCGTATTGATTGGAATTTCTTTCCGTGGCCAAATACCTATGCAACACAGCAGTAATCAATACTTTCATCCAATACACTGTAATATATCGACCTACCTACTGCTTCTATATTCTAATACACCATGCGATACTCGAACAAACGGTACTTCCGACGAATTTTCAATATTTTCTTCGATGTCAACATGATTCGTTGAACTTCCAGCTGACATGACAAATGGTCGAAACCGTGAGAAACCTCCAAAGGAGGCAATTTTGCGAAAAGAATGCACATTGCAACTTTCCAACTTTCCATTGTCTACTATCACATCAGAATGATTAGAAGGAATATTTATATCAGATGTTTCCCGTTGCTCTGTAAATTTATCTAGATCGGACTGTTCATCTTTTACATCAGTTTCCAATTCGGTATAAAAGGTACTATTCGACGTTTGAGTCTTGGAAGCAAACATTTTAAACCTTTTACTAAGGTCAGTTCTATCGTTAGACTTTAAAAATGGTTTCGTTATCCAAAACGAGATGTCTATCGATTGATCTTGCTGCATCCTAAATCAGAATTAATCAGATCATAATTGTTATAATTTCTTTTTCGATAGAAAACAAAGTTTGATATTTTAGTTTATTAAAAATGAAAATAAAACTACTTCACGTTCGAATTAATTACCTGTTTGCAACGTGATTGCTTTATCTGATAAATACATTGTTCACGCTGTTAACCAACATCGATTTCAATCAACGGCAAACGAAAACGTACAAACATCGAGAATTGTATATCCACTGTACGTACATACGTGATCACATCGCTTCACGTTCATACGTGATAACAAACTAATTTGCTACAAGAACAAAATCTATTACAACTTTAAGATTCAAATTGACTTTCATCTGTTTACGATTTATAGTGAATACTAACACAATATAGATACTTCTGATATACTTACAATTAGTCACACATTGAATTAACGATATAAACTCCGCCTATATTTATGTATATATATATTTATTTATTTATATACATGTATACACGTCACTCATTGTCATCGAATTAATAGCTCTGTGTATTGTATATATTTATGTATTTATATAGCCACATTTCTTATACTTACACGTGCATATCAAAGAAATTTAACCAGCTCATTGTTCTCATTTATAAAGTTTTCTGAGTGATTTTTCAGAAAACGAAGATGACTGTACGCATAAGCAACCATCGTTTCATTGATACATATTAATCAAAGGTGCATTCAGATAGGTTAAAGCTAAGTTAAAGTTAACCAATAATAATCGTGCTTTAGCAAACACAAGAGTATCGTTCAAAAACGCGTCGTCGAAGATTCAAATGAAAGTACTTGGTACTTATGTACCGACCGTCTTCTAGTAACGTTTAGGGACAATACGGCGGTTCGAAGACCAAAACAAAAAAGGAGTAAGAAAAAAGACCTTGGAAGATATCGAGATCGCAGAAAATAAAATAAGTATAAACGGAAAACTATTTAAAATATGTGACTGTTAAAACTGTATGTTTAAACGTACAACGATACACGGCAGAAATCTCGAACAGAAGAAGGTTATAATTTATATCCGTCTCTTCATTTTACGACGTAGCTATGAAGAAAAAGTTTCTGCGTATCCAAAATAGATTATCTACCGTATATAACGGAGCATCGATCCGGCGCGATATTTTCACATCATTATAGGTAATTCAGCGAATATAACAGATATTATATTATTTGATAGTTACCACTTGTCAAGAGGTTTCGCGGGTATTCGAGTTTATGGGTAATATTTCCCAAGATTCTTTGGTATCGAATCGCGAGGCTGCGCGAAACATTGAAAATTGAATTTACTGTACGAGAAAGAAAGATAAAGAAAAGCAAGAAAAGAAACAAAAAACATTCAAATTTTATTCAATTTCATTGAATCATGCAGTATCACGAATAAATTCGATTAACATACTATACCTACACCCAATTAATGTCTATTAGCATCGGTAAAGAAAATGGCTAGTTTCTCGTGCTATATATACGCTCGTTTTATTTTATACAACAACTATCATTCGTTAGTTTCGCGGTTTCCGACATAATCGTTGTTGTTACTAAACGTTGTCGTTAGTGACTGGTGGTGCATAGTGGTGCACGATCGTCATCATCAGTATGCATTACAAGTGTTGCGAATTTATTTATATACGCGTTTCATGCTACAATTGTTACAAAGAAATTCAATACACATGATAGATCGATGAATCTCGTTAATCGTTCTTAATATCTGTTTTGCGCGTTCATCTTTTAAATCGGTTCGTCGAGAGAACAGATTTTGCCAATGCAAGTAACCTAGTGCAACCCGACGCGAACTGTGAACCTCTGATGCATCGTAAACGAATCGTTGATGATTTTCATTTTAAGACCGATGCTAACCAGTGGAAACGAAATTAAGATACGAAATAATGACGTGGGTCATCGACGATCATCGCGAAACGTTATTTGTTCGCAGCTCTGGACTTATAACGAAACATGTCGACACACGACGGAGAACTTTCGAATTGTCTCGTGACTCGAAGTATCGAAACCATGCCCGACGAAACACACCAGGTATATTAAAAATTATTCGAATTCTCACTTGTACTTCCGAGTTCAATCATTTTCGCGCCTTGATTAATTCCTATAATACATTCTATCATTTCACAGAGTAATCGTACAGATATACTGGAGTGTTTGTCAGTTTTGATTAATGAAAATAACACTGGAAATGGTCGATCGGAAGATTTAATGTTGGATGAACAACTATTGGATGGTACAACGTTAACAGCTGTAACATTACCCGATGGAACACAAGCATTCGTCGCAAATAATTTTAATGATAACGGTTAGAGACTAATCAGTCTAATAGGGACATCTTCAGAGCATTATGTTTATTTGTACCAAAGAAAATGTCATTTTATCGTAATGTCATTAACCATATCATTATGGTTAATCTAGTGTTTGTTTCAATATTTCTATATCACCTGTTAACATTGTGTATTTCTCCATTTTTAGAAGTCGAGCAGAAAGGACCAACAACGTTAGAATTACAAAGCGGAGATACTATATTATTGCGAGATATATCAGAATTTATGGAAGATAAACCATTCCGTTTTGAATTAGATCAAGCTGCACTGGTCCAAGCAGCTCATGGCACTACCATAGAAAACGTTGAGAATGCTTATCCACGAGTAGAGTTGATCGATGGAGCTGCTTACGTGGTGACGAGCCATGTCGATGTTGGTAAAGATTTGTGGGAAATAGAGAATGGCAAGTTGAAGAAAAAAGAGTCTAAGATTTTATTAAATAAATTGTCCACATCAAGGATCAGACACCCTTGCCCGAGAGAGGGATGTTCAAAAGTTTACAGTACACCTCATCATTTGAAGGTAAAACTCATTTATGTTGATTACTGATAATAATCAATCGGGATTAACGCGTTTTTGTGAGGTTACTCGTCTAATAGATAATACTATTCGATCTAAAAAAAATTTATCGTAACTGTCAGTTTCTATCTAACAGCAACGAACAATTATGGTAATTCTGTTCAAAATAGTGTCGTTGTGTTAGGTACATGAACGATCTCATACCGGTCAGCGACCATACAGATGCACGCATCCCAAATGTAAGAAGAGTTTCTCGACAGGGTACAGTTTGAAAGCACATTTGCGTACGCATACAGGAGAAAAACCGTACAAATGTTCGACCGAAGCGTGCGATAAAAGTTTCAAGACTTCCGGAGATTTGTTAAAACACGTCCGAACACATACCGGAGAACGACCTTTTCTTTGTCCATTCGATGGTTGCGGTCGTTCTTTTACTACCAGTAATATCAGAAAGGTAACAGGAAAACAACAAAGATATAGTACCATTGCATTCGTTGTTAATTATATGCACCTGTTTTTTGTCTTCTGTGTATGATAGGTTCACGTTAGAACGCATACCGGCGAACGTCCATACAAATGTACGCAACCTAAATGCGGAAAAGCCTTCGCTAGCGCGACGAATTATAAAAATCATATACGAATTCATTCAGGCGAGAAACCTTATGTCTGTTCGATCGAAAATTGTGGAAGAAGATTCACGGAATACTCTAGTCTATATAAACATCATCTTGTCGGTGTCGAATCTTGGATTATCAATGACGCGCTTTATACGCTTCATTATTATTTTATTTTTTTTCCCCCCCTTTTTTTTTTTTAGGTTCACACGCAACAGCGACCGTTCGAATGCAAAGTTTGCTTCAGGAGGTACAGACAAAGTAGCACTCTTGTAATGCACAAACGAACAGCTCACGCTTTAGTCGATCACGAGGACAACGTTGAGGATGCGTTTTGTCAACAATCTGTTCAGGAATCTTCTATTCGGTGTAATGATAAGCGAAAGGCAAATGTTGCAGGGGAAAGTGATGGCAATTCGCCATTAAAGGTGCTTGACCAAATATCTCGTTACGAGCGCATGTTTTAACGTTATTATCGTTCAAAAATTCCCTCTTACTCTTCTGTATGATTCAAGATTACAGAGAAAGATGGACAGATTCGTATTTCCAAAGCGGTCGATGATGTAAATGACAATGAAACGCAGATTCTGTTGGTCGGTGATTCTTCGCAAATTGCAGCATTACATGTTGGTTAATTTCATCCTTTTTCCTTCATTTTTCTCCATATTCTCTTTTCTATAATTGTCTATTTTTTCCTTGTAAATAATATGTTACAATTTGATACAATACAATACAATACAATACAGTACGACATAATGTAACATGATTAATATTATTAAATTTGAACCTTTTGCACGTTTCATGTTCACAGAAGATTGAGCTAAACGGTGGATTCGACGAGCCTGGGATCGATACTTCGTTCGAAGAACTTAACATAAAGATCGAGGATATTGAACTTGGATGGAACTGATACGTGGTTTTAAAAACACATTGTATT
This sequence comes from Megachile ligniseca, assembly GCA_945859555.1. NCBI lineage: Eukaryota > Metazoa > Arthropoda > Insecta > Hymenoptera > Megachilidae > Megachile > Megachile ligniseca. Next base: position 12,460,622 of record OX243786.1, read on the forward strand.
CGAATCACGCTAAACGTTGAAAGACCAGTTGTTTCACGCAGGGTGCACGATTATTGCATGTATTCTTTTTACCTTTTCGTAGTTCATTTCCTATTCAGTCGGCACAAATTAATTTCAGCGTCGTGCATTAAGGATAATTAAGAAAGGATTTATTTCGCTCGTCAATACAAAGGAATCATTCTATTCATTTGGTATTAAAAAAAATGTATCCCGCAGAAATATTTCATAAACACTGTTCAGTAAATAAATTAAATTGTAATTTTCTATTGGTCTTTTTAAAGGTATCGTGTCAGACGAAACGACGATTCGTTTATTTGTTTATTTATTTATTTATTTATTTTTATCGTTATATCCTCTTACATTTTCAGACTGTATTACCATGTAATAAAACTATTCAAATTCTGACGTTATCGTTTACCGATAAATCACAGGTAAAGTAAGTGTACGTTTATTTAACGTGGTAAGAAAACTAGTAGAAACAAGAAGATATGAATACGTATGTAGGTAAAAAAGAAAAGGAAACATCGGAAATACACGTGGTACACGTACAAATGCATTTCGGATAAATACCTATAAAAACGATTCTATGAAATTTGTCGTTTCACCAAAATCATAATGAAATAATAAATAAATGGTATCAAAATCAAATGGTCATTTGATTGTATTCGTAATAAAGGAATAGATAAGTTGGCGCGTAAATTATCTACGAGAAACGGTTATTCTCGACGACAGCGAGTACCGAGAGGAACATCGATTGTTATTAGCATCAGTTTACTAACCAAATAACTTTATTAACGTGTCGAGGTACGAGCTTTGAAAAATTGAGAGAAGGAAAACGTGTTAGTTACCCGAGAACGTTGCATCGGATTTTGGTCGTGCGCGTGATCCGATACGCGTAACATTATTTTACTCCTTTTCATTTTTACTTTTTTTTTCGTTTTTTGTTAAGTTCGCGTCGTTTATATTTCCTCTTTTTGTTATTTTCCCGTTGCTCTATTTCCGATAATTGCTCATTAACCGACGGCAAAGAAGAAGATCGAATTCTATTTGTAAATTTTCGTAAACAAGCGGAAAAAAGTACCGTCACATAAATGTCTGGAATGATTTCTTCATTTTTTCTTTCGATTCAGTTTCGTTTTTTAGATTAAAGCCGTTAACCTTGGCACTTGGCACTCTTACGAAATATCTCGGAACAAGGGTCGTTACGGAGTTACTTCCGAAAGTAGTATGAATATATAACTGGTCGTAGAAATGAGCAGTTCACGTTTTACATTCTCCCACCAAGAAAAAAAATATTTTCAAGCGTTATTATACATACTTGGTCGTTGTTCGAACAAGTTGCGTTCGATCGAATAAAGCTAGCGAACACGGCTGTTTAGGATAAAAAGTGATTTAAAAATTTCAACGATCATCATTCGACAAATATTAATGGCTGATCATAACGAGAGACGCGTCTTTTTCTCTCTTCTGAACAATACAAGGTAATAAGAAATTATTTTCGGTTCCTATTCGTGTAAATTTTTGATACCGAAAGGATTTTATATACATACAACCTAATTGAAGTTGTATTAATTTGTAAGCGATGGTTCGGCAGGATCATGACGGAGGATCAGTTTTTTGTTAGGTGAAATTGATAAGAATTTTAAATACAAGAAAGATGGTTCGCGAGAGACGCATACATTTTCACGTAAGTTTTATTGCCTTAATTGGAACGAAGGAAAGAAAGAAAAGAGGGAAGGAAGAAAGGAAGCAAGCAACCAGGAGGATAACGTTAAATTTCACACATTTTCCTTCAACTTTTGTTATACATACACGATACATCTTGTACGCGTTGTAATTGTCTTTAGACGTTCAGCTAAATTGTACATATGTACGTGCATAGGTGATGAAGTACACGATAATGTACACTAAGGTCACATATATTATCGGTCGTTATATTATTTTTGAGAAATTCATGGCTCGCCGATATAGAAGAGCAAAAGTGGAAATTTCAAGAACAAAGAGTTAATTGAGTACGTAAACGACGAGGGAAAGGCGAGGGATGAACAAAGATATATCGATAGACGTTTTAACGTGGCACTTCACCAGTATTAAAATGTGCGCGTATACTATCGAGATCGCAATCGTTACGCATCACGTTCGGTTTTACGTTGGCGTTCATTAAGCTACGTAAGTATTTTTCTGTCATTCACAGAGGAAAGACAATTAATCCGGTATCTTCGTTGTGGCCGCGATTAAGGTGTTACTTGGAAAACGTAACTCGTTATTTTACTTTCGATAGCCTATTAATCCTCGGCTTTACTCGATATCTGTTTCAACGCAATCTCGACGTAGAACGGAGATAAGCCGTCGCGCTCCTGTATGTATAATCGCATCAGCGACATTTTTTTACAATGGAAAACAAACTAGGCATGTGAACGTAAATTTCAGGAACTTCTAAGCGCAAGAATGGAAAAGAAAACAAGAAAAATAACAATCGACTTGCCATTATTTTCTTAATTGTATCCCGAAGTGAGAAGGATCGGCCATCATTGGCTACATAGTGGTTGGTTGATTGGTTGATCAGTTAAGTAATTATTCCGACTAAACTGAAATAATCGATTCGTTTTATGAAGCGTTCGACGATAGCGTTGCCGCTAGATCATCGACTCGGGATATCTGGAAGGTGACTGTTTATCAGACCTGTTAAGCGTCGATGCGTCGATCTATGAAGAGGTTGCTCGATAACGCTGTTCAATTATTTTTCTTCGTTTCGATCTTTGGTATACACAACTTGTGACTGCTTTTTTTCACGCGTTACAGGAGCAAACGAAGATACGTAGATATAAATATAGGTAGATAGAGGAAGAAACGAAAATTAATGAGAGGAAAAGTAAACAGAAGCAATAAGTCGATAGAAGTAGAATAGAAAATAGCATCGTCGTTAATCGGCACATACATAAGCGTCGAAAGAAAACTAAGTAGATAATTAGGAAAAGAATAAGTGGACGATGCGTGACGACGAGACAGACGAGAACATCCATCCTTCACTCCGTGTGATAAATCATGCGTACGTTTGATCGATCTCGTCCTTCGATCTTTCAACTAGCAGGATGTATTGCGTTTTACTAAGTACATATACCGAAACAAGTTACGTAAAGAGTATCGTCAAAGGGAACATTTTTGTAGTCGATTGCGCGGTATCCGTGAAAATGGTAGTCACGCGCCAACAGGAACGTCCCTAAGTTTAACGAGCGTCGCTGCTCGTTAAAGTCTCTGACCAAAGTGTCTTTGTTTCAAATCTTTTGTTCGATCATAATCTAGTCCGAACGGTAACCGGTAAGAATCGAAAATTGGTCCGTGACCTTCTTTCGTTCGTCGTCATTTGCATCTTTCTCGAAAAGTGGAATCTCGCGCAACTTAACATTCCTCCGGTATCCATCCGATCATTCGTTTCGTCATTTCAGTTCAGATTATAAAGTTCCGTTTGTTATCATTGTTAACAGTTTGAAACAAAGAAGGACGGAACTAAAAGAAAGAGAAAAACAAACAACAGGTAAGGTAAATTTATATCGGTTCTATACTATACATATTCGTAGTAGCATAATTTTCAAAGAATCAATCACCGTTTCGCGTAATTCGACGATCTTCTTCTAGGATATTAGGCGCTAATCTCTTTTGAAAGAGAAAGAACGACGACTTCGTTAAACTTTTAACAGAGAAACAAATAACGAATCGTAAAATCGCGAGCATATAGTGTTGGTCGGCATTCAAAGTCGTATCGGAATCCGAGTCGTTGTTGAGAAAGAGGTAGAGGTTGAAGAGCAAACGGAGAAGGACAAGAGGAAGAAGAAGAAGAAGAAGCAGAAGGTGATTTTCGAAGGTCGCGAGAAATCGAAGCCTAAAGAGTTATCACACGATAATATCGTTGTCTACTCGACCGTTGGTAATCTGCTTTTAGTGTCGTAGTAGCGAGAGAATAGCGGCGACGAGCCGCGAAGCAACCAATTTTGTCGTGAACAATTAAATAAATCGGTAACCACCAGCCTGCCCAGTGATCGGCTGTGATCGACGAATCAAGGAAATCGATAATATCGCGATTCGAAGAGCAGCCCGCTACGTTAAAAGCTACGAAGAAAGTAGCGATCCGATGAAATTTGCCGAAAATTTGATGACAACTTGGATTCTGATCACAGATAGAAGAGCCACGAAAGGGAATAAAAGAGAATGTCGAAGAAGCAATGGATGGTTCTGTTGATGCTGTTTCTGACATATTTGTTATTAGGCGCATCCATTTTTTACCATATCGAGAGCCGTCTAGAGATCGAACGGATCGAAAAAGCGAAGCAAGAACGCATCGAGATTAATGGTGAGCAGATCGTATTTTTCCTAAATTTTCGCTCTCTGTTCTTCCTTTGTTTCCCTTTTCTTCCCTTTTTCTATTCTTCTACTTGTCTCTCTTACTTCTGTTCTCGTTCGTTTCATTTCGATTCATTCACTAATCGTCCACGATAAACGGTGACCGTTAACAGTGCGAGTAGGGTTCGTTGATCGCGCGATACGGAAAATTGTCCGAAACAGTTACGTTCACGTACTGACGATAGGAGATCGATAGAAGGTTGTATCGTATTTTCTATCGATCTTTTTCATCGATGCGACGCGACGGGACGTTGAATATTATCGCTGACGTCACCGATTAAAAGCCGAAACGAAGATTGGTTTTTAATCGATGATCGAAAAGCCCAAATGTAAACGATACCTAGCATATATACCGTGATTACTCACTAAACGATCGCGTGGTATAAACTTGGAGAACATTTGAAGTAAACGATAGAAAAAGTATCTCAATCAATGAAGAAAAAATGTTCGATTTTCATGAATCGCACGATACCGACAACGGCCATGTACACGGATAACCGTTTCTGCCCGGTGGACGCGCATAATGTAAAATATTGCTAATTTGGAACGAACGGACATAACGTAAACGCGATATATACCGAACGATAAGATAATCGCACATTTTCGAGAGCAGATACACGCGTTTAAAGTTTGAACGAGGCGCATCGTACAGATGATATTTATTTATACATATGTATAATTGAAATAATTTTCGAGTCGAAGAAGTAAAAGTTAAATACTATGTATTGTTTAGTTGCAAATAGACGATTCGACCGTGTTATCGCTACTTAACGATTTTTCAGCTTTGCTGCATGAACATTATATGCCGAACCATAGGCACAATTACCACGAAATTCTCGCAAAATTGACACTATATTGCGGCAAATCGGTTTACAACTACACCGAAGGTGAAACTGATCCTCTTAAATGGGATTTTTACAATAGCTTTTATTTCGCCTACACCGTTGTCAGCACAATTGGTACGTATAATATATGCTCTATGCATATTCGTTGCGCATAAACATATAGATGGTTTAGGGGAATAAATAAATAAATCTAATTTTAAGTTTCGAACAATTAATAAAAATTTCTTTGGTCGTATCACGTGATACAGGTTATGGAAACTTGGCTCCGACGAACATGCTTTGCCGTATTCTGATGATATTTTACGGTCTAATTGGCATACCTATGAATGGAATTTTATTAACGCAATTGGGAGAATTTTTTGGCCGTGTATTCGTGAAGGCGCACGAAAAGTACAAATCCTATAAACATGGTCGCAACGATTATTTTCCCAAAAAATTGACAACCTTTAAAACGCATAAAGTGGGATTAGCTGCACAGATATTCGTACATTTGATGCCTGGATTCGTCATGTTCATCTTTTTCCCGGCATTTCTATTCTCTCATTACGAAGGTTGGAGTTACGACGAAGCAGTCTATTATGCTTTTGTCACACTGACAACCATCGGTTTCGGAGATTACGTAGCAGGTCAGAAAGCGTTCACTCGCATCTTTCTCGGCGATTTCTTCCGAACATCGTTGCTCGTGCTTTCGAATGTACTTTCATCGAAAATCTGAACGCAGCTTTTCGTTCGACTCTACAATTATGCTAGCCCGTTTGTCCTTTCGAAGCTTCCTAATTCCGGTAGTATCGGTAAATTACGGATTTTCTAGCGATTGTACGCGTCAGAATTCTACTTAACGAAATACTTCTCTCGGTCGATTATAGAATTACACGAGCCAAGTAGTGTCGGAGTAGAAAATAAAACACATTTCGTGACGCAAATTACAGGACAGGATAACAGCAAAGGAAACGGAATTTTCTTTATTCTGTATAAAGTCTTCTTGATCTGTTGGATCTCTTTCGGATTAGGATATACCGTTATGATCATGACATTTATCGCGCGAGGGATGCGTAGTAAAAAGATTACTAGGATCGAACATAAATTGGCAATAAACTTGAAGCATACGCAAAGCAAAATTTGGAACGAATTAAACAAGGAAATGAATTATTTGCGTCGCGTGTTTAACGAACTTCAACTGTCCAAAGTGAAGGTAAAGGAAACAGCAGCGTTATTATTCTCTCTGTAGACGAGTAAAATATTATTTCGTTTTAGAGAGTATACGTCGACGAATGCGAGTACGAAGTTCCGTTGTCAAAATTTCCACGAAGCAACAGTTTCCCTGATCTTCGAAATTTGTTGTACGGTGAAAAAGAGGACGACGGAATCTGTTACAAACCACGACGACGCGCCAACAGCGAAGTAGTACCGACGGTAAGGAGAGAATTCTCAAACTAGATTCGACTTGTCTATATTAACAAACGTGCGTTTACGATACAGGAAGATCAAATAACTCGCGTCGTCTCTGAAACGGATCTTCAAAGGATCGACAAAACGGCGACGTTCGCGACTCACGCGATGATCCAACCAGCCGAATTGCTCGCGAGATTGGTGAATATCCTCGGTTACATACCTCCTGCCACGGAAGATACAGCCGGAGCGACCGATTCCCTGGATCAGACGAGTTTCGCCGCCGAACAGAATAGTCGACGACTTCGTCGTAGCAAAATCGAGGATACTTACGAGAAAGAATTGCCGACGGAAAAAGAACCGATGCACGCGTTCAATTCCACCGGTCATGGTGTATGGACGATGGGAAACGAGAAAATTCCCCGATTTTTCAAACCTCGTTCGAGGACAGCCAGCGAAATTAGACTCCGCGAGACGAGGCATATCTCGGATCGAAACGTCGAAAGGACTTGGTCGGGTCCAACGGCAGTTACAAAAATGCAACAACTGATTAAAGAGCAAACGTCCAACGAATCGTCCAACAAAGATCGTGGCTTTATAGAAGGCAAGCTCTCGAAATTTCGTAACTTTGCGTTAGCGAAATCCGTCCCGAAAGCGCTCATCCCGTCCGGTTCTTATAAAAATTGGTTTTCTTCGAGTTTCGATAAAAAGCATTCGGAATCGGGATTAACGGGGAATGTCGACAAACGACGATACTCGAGGAGTTCCGTCGTTTCCAATTCTACCAGACACTATTACACTCATACCGGTGCCGCTAATGCCATTCAAACGGAAAATAGCAATTTGCTCGAAGAAACCAGCGTAGCAGATTTTCTAAGAGCCCTGACCATTCTTCACGCGAGCGTCGCCAATAACGATAGTTGGACCGGCACCGGCACCGGCACCGGCACCGCCAACGCCACCGCTATCGATATCACCGACGACGATCGTACTCGCCGGAATCAACCTCGTCGGAAAATGGGTACCGCTTCATTGACGCCCCCGAAACTTCCGAGCCTTTTCACATTATTTTCGCCTCTTCAATCATCGAGTACGCGTCACAATCAAGAATCAAGCCTAAACGATAATACTTCGAACTCGAGAAGAAGCAGTTTCACGTTCATCACGCCCACGGTCACCAAATCGAGACGATTTTCTTTGAGACCGGTCACGACACCCATCAGTCCGCCGACACCTCCGAAAAATAATTCGCCATCATTATCGTCGGTGAGTATTATTTATTTAGAGCGAGGTTATTACGTACAATTTTTTTTTTTCTAAATATGTATGTTCATGTATGTATTTCTTTGTACACGCGCGCGCACACAGAGTCCGCAACGAACAGCCAACGAAAACGGACCTACGTTTTCCTTCGAATCGTCCAAGAAACCTCTTATTCCGATGGAACAAGTGCCAGGTCTGTCATCGCCGATGAAGTCATCCTTGGCCAGTCGTCGTTTCTCGTTACGACCAACTACTATAAATCATGGAATTTCAACGGGGAACGCCGTCGTCACTGGTGCAACCAACACCAAAGTTTTACCTCGTTGGAAGGCTGGAATGTTGCAACGACAAATCGGACAAATGAACCTTCGACGTGCCAGAGCTTTCAGTCTTAGCGATGTTCAGCCGGACGATCCTAGGGGAAAACCCGAATCTTCTGCTTCGTCTTTCAATATGTATAAAAGAAATGTTCGCGACGCGATGCGTAAGAATATCTCTTCCCACGAAACATCGAACACTGGCGAACACGTTTCGAGATTCGCCGAAATCCCGAACCAACTTTCGTCTTCGATAAGTCATCCGAACAAACAAAATCCATTTTTACGAGAAACAAATCGACTCGACGATAACAAATTTCGAATTATCGATCCATACCCGCAACCGGCCTCGTACAAAATTTCAAACGACAAAATCGATCGTTTCAACGAATCTGCTTCTTCTCCTTCTTCATCGTCGCAGCACGGTGGTAGTATTTCTGTCGTGAAATCCGTTCGAAACAACGCGAACGAGCATCCGTTCGCTGCTAATAATCTTACGCCGGTCGAAAATTCTTTGTCGTTGTTTGGACGTGTTACCGATGAAACGGAATCAACGCAGCAATCGCTGGTAGAAGTTAAAGTTGAGAATCCCGATTCTACCGATACCGGTCAGCGTTCCTTTTCGAAAACTACGGCTAACGATGGTTCCCCGGACAATTCGATCGATCTTACCGAACCCACGATCGAAAAACATCAAACGAATTCGCGCGCGACCGAATCCTGATGACTACTCGCGCGTGATATTAACAATCACTTTCGCAAGTTCCGATCGAACGATGGACATTTCATACGTATCACAACACTTTCGTGCAACCGTATTGAATGTTTGGACAAAAAAACATTGTCGGAATCAAGTTCAGTAGAGTGTGTATTCGTAAATTCGTGTCAAGTCGAAAACAAAAGTTTAACTTCGCGAGATTCGAATATTGCGCGTAAAAAGCAAACTTTTGTTCTACTTGCCAAATTATCAACTCTACACGGTAATTATACACGCGTCGACAGATGATTGAACTCTCAAACGAATTCTGTACGATTCGAGTATTATTTATTTTATGATTCGAAGGAATCGAATCTCCTTAGAATATAACGATATAGTCAATCCCCGAAAAGTGAAAAACAAGTAATACCGTTAAATAATGCGAGGAATCGGAATATTAACAGTCGGTCTACACGTTATCGTTTATATATATGCGTCGTTTCGCGATACTGCCCCTTAAAAATGATCGCCGATACGCTTGATTATTAGTTCAAAAGAAAACACGCATCAGATGTTTCATGCCGAATTTCTCTTACCTTTCCGAATAAAATGGACCTCTCCGTGGTGCAACCCTTTCTTGATCATTGCGAAAATAAAAGTGAAATCGAAACCGCAGCGGAAGACACAAGGTATTATTTAATAAACGAATAATAATTGTTAACGACGTGATTGTGAAAGAATGCAACCTTTATTTTTAACTACTCTATGGAATAAATTAAAAAATAATTTAGATTATACAAGAGCACAGACTGTCTTTGCCTTTTTCTTCGCTATATCAAAGAGTGGTTTACAGAGAACGCGATTCGATGAAAAAAGACCGTCTTATAAATTCTTCATGGAATCCAAGAACAATCCTGCCACTCTGTTTGGTACAATTTTAATTTCCTAGCCTTTTCCGTATCTCTTCGACTAAATATGTTCGAGGAATCGAAACCTCCGCCCGAGAGGCAACGTCTCTCAACGTAACTTCCCCTCTTGCCAATTCGCTTTCACCGATTATTACGACTAACGGTATATCATTCACCTCGCAATGCTGCAACTGAGCGAGCAACTTTGCATTCTTCTTATACGAATGCTCGACTTTCAATCCGGCATCCCAAAGGGTCGATAAAATTCTCATTCTTTCTTCGTGTAGATTCTTTTGCGCACTTGCAACAAATACTTCGATTTCTGTCGTACGTGTCTTTAAACCTTCGTGTTTTAACTTTGCTTCCAATACATTAAAAATGCGCTCGACACCTAACGACAAACCAACACACGGAACTGACTTTTTCTTACTGTCGAACATTCCCACCAAATTGTCGTACCGTCCACCGCCAGCGACACTGCCGACGCCAACGTCATCGCCTGAAAATCAACGACCAACAATTATTTCTTTGTTCTTTTCCCACAACACTCTTTTTCACCGTGTCTTTTTACTTTAAACTACCGAAAAATAATACTATCGACAATCAATATTGAAAACTTACCGGTTAATATTGCTTCAAAGATTACTCCAGTATAATAATCGAGTCCTCTAGCGAGACTAAGATCAAAAATTACTTTGTCTTGTACTTGGAAAATATTGCAATACTTGAATAATAGTTCAATGCTTTCCAAGCCTTTCACCACGGATTCCTGTTTCATCAGATCGGCATCGTTTCTTAGTTCATCGATAAGTTCCACTCCACCGGACCGCGACACGTACGTTCCAATTCTTTCGGCAATCGATTCGTCCAATCCCTTTTCTTCCACGAGTTCGTTCCTTACTTCTGACCATGGACTTTTGTCGAGTTTATCGATTGACGAACAAACGGCGCGGAACTTTTCTTGCAAAACACCACACGCAGCAAATATACCGTCCAGCAATGATCTATGGTTCAATTTGATCACATAAGGACCTACATCCAACAATTGTAACGCTTCGGATACAATACGTATGCATTCGACGTCTGGTATCATCGGATCATATTGCCCGGCTATGTCAAAATCCTTCAACAGAACGAGAGAAAGAAAAAAATGTAAAATGACCGATATCGCCCTCGATAATATTTCTTAAATCAACTGATAATTTTCTTAACAAATGATAAACGAAGCGATCGACACTTACGCATTGATAGAATTCTCTGTATCTACCCCTTGTTGTAGATGGGTTGTCGCGTCGATAAACCTTTGCTATATGATATCTCTTAATAGAAGAAATTTTCCCCATAGCTAAATACCTGGCAAAAGGTACGGTCAAATCGTATCTAAGAGCCAATATTTCTCCGCCTTGATCTTTCAAGTCGTAAATTAGTTTCGAATCTTCTCCATACTTTCCCGTTAAAATTTCCTAAATAAGAAACATCTCTTTTTTAAACCTGAAATCCTGGATACGTATATGAGCAAAATCACTGCATCGATTATATATTACGACTCGCGTAATTCGAATATACCTTCAGTTCAAAGACAGGCGTATCTATGGTTTCTGCGCCGTGTTTTTTAAACACCGTTATTATTTTATCCAATACTCCGAGCCGCAATGCCATTTGTTCGGGACCATAGTCCCTCGTACCTTTCGGTGTTTTCAGAATAATCTTCGATGATGCAACATTCCTTCCTTCTCCCAATTGAACATTCTCCTCTGATAATTTGCCAATCTCCTCTGCTATCTAGTAAAAAGGAAACGGTAATCAGTCGAAACAATAAAAACACTCGATTTGAGATCGACACTAAAAGTAGTTTCTACTTAGATTTACATCTTTTGTTGCACATGAAAAAATGTGTCTGCATAACATGCATACCTTTAGTCTCGAAAGTATCGTGGTACAATAATGTTTTCGCGCAGGAAAGATGGCATTGATCCGCATCGAGCGCAACATCATGAGCAACACAGTCGTTTAAAACAACCAGAATCAAAGACATAAGTCCACCTCAATCAAAACTAGTCGGAAGAACAAAGAGTACCATGTAAGTTAGCTGGCAAGCAAGTGCTATGAATTATATTGTTCGTGTATACTTTTAATGGCAGGCATGCTATTCGGAAGACAATTACTGTTAGACCAACGCGCGTACCAGCCTAATCGATAAGATTGCATCAATGTCCAATTTATGAATCTTATAATTTATAGCGACTCTGCTTGCAAGCTTCTAACTATCTCTCTCACCTTTCGGTCGATCCAATTTCGATCTGAAAGGCAAAGGTTGCTTAGAAAATCAACCTTGTTTCCCAAAGAAGCAACAGGCCCTTCCGGATCAGGAAACGCTACACGTTCGGCTTTACTGAAGCTTTCAATATGTCTGAACCACCTTTTCAAATGTGGCCACTTTGAAAAATCAGCGTTATACATGACACACAGGTCAAACAGAATTGCATCTTTTGTAGTAGGTACCCAGCCACATACGTAACTTACATCAGCAAGATCGTTGTTTATATTTTTTAACTCTGCTACTATATCCCAAGAATTCGTTAAATCCTAAAGAATGGAATACGATGCAATGCTGTGTTGCCTTCACAAAAGGTTAGGATAAATAAAAGATCGAAGATTCTTTTCGTCGTATGACATAAACGAATATAATGTAAATGAAAGTACCGAAAAATGAAAAGAACTTCGGGAGTAAGAAATATTCTCTGTGAAAAATTGTAAATGTACCAAAAGCAGAAGAGCACATGACAATGAAAGTCGGTGTTGCCAGAAGGTAACGTCTTTACGTCGAAAGCAACAAAAATTTATTACGAAAGAAAAAAAAAAATACAAATCTGCTATCTTGAAAGCATAAAAATAAATCAATTATACCTTGACATCGTCAGTTTTTATGGTTTTCAGTTTTCGCACAAGTGCTGCCTGTTGTTTCACCTTTTCCAATTCTTTTTCTCTGATGCCGTCAGCCATCGTGGGTTCCACGATCTCTCTTCGATCAAGTCCAATTGGTCCAATCTCAAATGTTTCACCCAACGCGGCATCGCCGTGGTACCAAATAGGTTATATCCAAATTTACTACAGTTTGCGCATATTACCAGCCTTGCAATCGTATACTGTCGTAATATTACAATCGTATAACATAATTACTCTATATGCTTTCCGCAAACATTTTTCAGAAAATGTGTCCAGAATATTTTTTCCTTTTCATCTTTTGACTAACATCTTAGAAACTTAAATGAAACACAAAAAATATATATATTTTATAACCTACGTCAGAAGAGAAGTAACTATACAACTAGATATAAGATATATCTCTATTTCATAAGAAAATGAACTAACTGAATGACAAAAATTTGTTGTTTCTTTGAATATTCACGCCTTCGATTCTATACATAGCATAATCTATGATAGTGTGCATACACTTTCTTAATATATAACTAGTGTAGTTCGTACTTTATTGTGTTCTTCTTCCATGTTATCACCGATTCGTGTACAACCGTGAAGGTGGAAGCAAGTTGCAAAAAAACATAACGATAACGGTTTAAAATTTCTCTAAACAGTCGATCTCTACTTTTTCTAAAGACTAAAATAATAAAAGGGCCGTGTGTTGTCTGTAACACCCAATGCAAAACGCTTAAACGACACCTCTTCCTATACACGCAGACCATTTCAAATTACGCTCCGTCATAATATATCGATATTTACTCGATAATAGTAAGCTCGGAATTACTTCACGTCGGATTAATAATACATGCCCAGTTCACACGATATCGTAATACGCAACACGCAACACAGCTTAGTTTATTGTATCTCCTCATACATAGAAGACGGCGCTTGAATCGCATCATTTTATTCACGTCGACTGTACAATCTAATACAGTTTCTTTACATTGATGTATATTCACCTTTACATTTCTTCATTTTTCCGCGCGTATTTTCAAAATATCTTATTGCAATCGTGCAAACGTACTCCAACACATAATTCATCTCAATACGACAGATTAGATAAGTTTTTATTCGCAAGAATAATGATACTTTTTCTAAGTTCATAGTCGTTTTTTCATGGGAAGTACTTATCGATCGATGACCGATAAGCGATGAATCGTCCTGACATTGAAAGATCTACACCCGTTAAGAATTTATATAAACACCTTTATTTTGTTCGAGATTGACCATTTATTACAATCCAATTACAAATACAATTTGTAGCTTCGAATGTTCCTTATTAATCACATAACGGATAAAAACGATTAGGCCTATTCATTACATAGACTGTTTTTAAATCAGTATCACGTACAGGATGGAAAAGAAATTATCATAGCGCAATTCTACATCTTTGGACCTATAAAGATCTGTAAAAAAAAAAGTGATCACAAAATTGATTTCAACCTCTAAACTAAAGGTCCAACTTTTGGAGTAGATGATAAACAACGTTTTCTTACTCTGTACAATTCTACATTCATTTTCCATATAATTATCGTTCATACAAAAGTATTAACTTTCGTTATTTTATAAACGTATACAAAAACACCTACAATGAGTAAAAATATGTTGGATTATAATGTTTAAATATTATGAATTGACTAAAAGTTGATTAAAACGAATTTGATTCTTACTTGCAGAAATCGCTGCTTTTTTCGATAATGTGTTCAAATTCCGCGAAACTTAAAGCACCGTCATCATCTAAATCCGCTTCATCAAGAATATACTGAAGAACTTGCTGCATATTTGTTTCATTTAATCGTTGAGGAACAGTGAGTCTATCTACCACTTGTCTTAAATCTCCAATACCAAGCATATCATCGCCATCAAAATCTGCAAATAATGCATTCATATACTCGATAATAAATATATATTTGCAATTGGAACTAATAAAAAGAAAATAGTATATGTATACACATATAGTATGGAATATTACCAAATATCCTGAAAGCATGTTCCGCTTTTACAGCTTTAGGAGCTGCATCGCTAAAAACTGACATCATATCTAGAAAATCTTCAAAAGTGCAATCTCCGTCCTGACTAGAACTAAAAACTTTGCAAATTCGATCTCCAAAAGGATTAGCTTTTAATTCAGGATATTGCAAAATTTTTGACATTGGAAGTTTCGCATTTCTGTTGTGGCCTACTTTCTCTGGAGCAAGAGCTTTAAACTTCTGATGTGCGCTGTTATTTAAATTAAAAAAGAAACATTAAAACAACAGATACAAAAAAAAAAGTAATTTACAAAAAAGATGGTATAACAATAACAGCTGCAAACAATTTTACGCGTTCATAGAACAAATATATATCTTGTAGCATACATGTTGAACACTCCTGGATACTTACTGTAAAACTTCCCTTTTCGTGAAATACGTTAAATCCTACAGTATAAAATAATGTTAGATACGTAAAGGAAATTGACACAATGTACGATTAATAAAATAAAAGAATTACCTGGTAATCTTGTAATTCGTCTTCGGTAAACTGACTTTTACCAACTCCCATCTTTCCGTATATGCTTTAAATTTCTTTAATAAATTGTCACAATTTAAATAAACAAATCAATTGTGCATATTGAATTATAATATCATAGCATTATACTCTAGAAACAATACAAAACTCAATAATTGTGAACTATATAGATTAACCGAATCAATGATACAACTTGCATGCATTAAATTAACATATTTTGAAACAACAAACATAAGTAAATGCAACATGAACTGACTGTCATTATTTATTCCAATCACAACGAATACTCAAATTTAATAACGGTATACATTTTAAATTATTCGACTCATACATTTACCAATTTGAAGTAAACCCTTCCACATGTAAAATCTAATGCAATATTATGCATAACTAGACTATGTCAATATGAAATGGACAAGGTTTTAAGTAAACATCAACATCCGCATAACCTATAAATTTTATCCTTTTCTTAGGCTCGTAAAAATACTTCACGCATAACTTCTGCCTGTGATCACACAAAAAAAAAAAAATTGTGTAACAAATATTAATATCCTTCTGTATTAAACCAATAAAAGAATACGATACAAAATAAATTCATATCACTTTCTGCATAAACATAGAGACGTCGCGAACTGACGTTGGATACATAATACAACGAAATGTAGAAGCTCCGAAAAGCATTGGCCTGTCACAGTATCGCCTGAACTTAGTTTTTGTACTACGTTACAGACTACTAGAATCCTACCAACTTCAGGTGGCCAATCGTCGCCAGCCAAGAGCAACGGGAACTAAGATAGGTCGCGCGACAGCAAGCGTTCCGACAGGAACGCCAACCTAACAGTTGCGCGGCACGCATCGGTGTGAATCGGCCTATTGTCGACGCTGTCGACCGGACTTAAGTAACGATTGCTAGGCAACGCGAGGATGAACGACAAGATGAATATCGCGCGACCTCGTGTTCCGCGAGAAAAAAATGTCGAGAAAAGCGGTAATTGTGCGGAAATTCGTTTAACACAGTCTTCTCGGATAGTCCGTTGTGTGTTTGTCGCGGTGTGTGCGAACAAAACTCGCGAAAAGTTCGACTGTTCTCGATACGCGTTTCGCTTATATGTACACGCGGCAACCTGTCCGCGGAAAGTTTCGAAAGAACAGAAATCGCGACGGAAATCGTTTCGCGAAGTGTTTGCAGTAAGTTTCGAGTGCTCGGTGGGTGCTTGTGAGGATAATTACAGGAAAATTCTACTTCGGTGCATTCGGTGCGAGTGAGTGACGTCTGTGCGATTACGTGTGCGTTTAATGTGAATCCGTTTTAATGTGACAGTGAATCGCGGGAATCGACGATGCTGTCTCTGCGTGTGGAAAATAAGGAAATGTAACATGACTGCACGTGGGAAGCAGCAGGAAGCAGCAGGAAGCCAGCACAAAGTGAGTAAAGAACTTGGACGCAGTTGGTCCGCTCCGTAGTTAGCCCGCTTCGTAGTTAGTCCGCACCCGCTTCGTAGTTAGTCCTCGCCCGCTTCGTAGTTAGTCCTCGCCCGCTCCGTAGTTAGTCCGCGCCCGCTCCACAGGTCATCCGCATCCACTCCGCAGGTAGTCCGCGTTCGCCCCGCACTCGACCCGCACCCAGTCCGCAGTTGATCCACACCCGCTCCGCACTCGATCCGCAACCGCAGCACGCCGTCCACTCGCCGTCCGCAACCCGTCCACCGCCCGCAATCCGCAATCCACCCGCCGTCCACTCGCCGCCCGCCTCGCGCGCGCGTTCCAGGGGGGGGATTTAGGGGGGGGGGGTTATATAGTACACCTAAGGTTAGGCAATAGCTTCGGTTATATTAATACAGACCCCATCACCCCACTCCCCTAAGGTTAGGCAATAGCTTCGGTTATATTAATACAGACCCCATCACCCCACTACCTAAGGTTAGGCAATAGCTTCGGTTATATAAACAAGTGTTAGACCCATTCCAAGGGTTAGGTCTCACTATTATACAAAGGTTAGGTCTCATCACCCTTCAAAGGTTAGGTCTGATTAGCACATACAACCAAAGGTTAGGTCACATTAAGCTATTACTCCTAAGGTTAGACCCACTTAAGCCTATACTCCTAAGGTTAGACTCGCTCAAGCCTTTTAATATACACCTAAGGTTAGGTACACCTAATCCATTAGTAACAAGGTTAGATCTAATTAACCCATCTCTCCTAATGTTAGACTCGCTCAAGCCTTTTAATATACACCTAACCAACTCCTGCCGCCTGCGTTAGGTTAGGTTAGGTTAGGTTAGGTTAGGTTAGGTTAGGTTAGGTTAGGTTAGGTTAGGTTAGGTTAGGTTAGGTTAGGTTAGGTTAGGTTAGGTTAGGTTAGGTTAGGTTAGGTTAGGTTAGGTTAGGTTAGGTTAGGTTAGGTTAGGTTAGGTTAGGTTAGGTTAGGTTAGGTTAGGTTAGGTTAGGTTAGGTTAGGTTAGGTTAGGTTAGGTTAGGTTAGGTTAGGTTAGGTTAGGTTAGGTTAGGTTAGGTTAGGTTAGGTTAGGTTAGGTTAGGTTAGGTTAGGTTAGGTTAGGTTAGGTTAGGTTAGGTTAGGTTAGGTTAGGTTAGGTTAGGTTAGGTTAGGTTAGGTTAGGTTAGGTTAGGTTAGGTTAGGTTAGGTTAGGTTAGGTTAGGTTAGGTTAGGTTAGGTTAGGTTAGGTTAGGTTAGGTTAGGTTAGGTTAGGTTAGGTTAGGTTAGGTTAGGTTAGGTTAGGTTAGGTTAGGTTAGGTTAGGTTAGGTTAGGTTAGGTTAGGTTAGGTTAGGTTAGGTTAGGTTAGGTTAGGTTAGGTTAGGTTAGGTTAGGTTAGGTTAGGTTAGGTTAGGTTAGGTTAGGTTAGGTTAGGTTAGGTTAGGTTAGGTTAGGTTAGGTTAGGTTAGGTTAGGTTAGGTTAGGTTAGGTTAGGTTAGGTTAGGTTAGGTTAGGTTAGGTTAGGTTAGGTTAGGTTAGGTTAGGTTAGGTTAGGTTAGGTTAGGTTAGGTTAGGTTAGGTTAGGTTAGGTTAGGTTAGGTTAGGTTAGGTTAGGTTAGGTTAGGTTAGGTTAGGTTAGGTTAGGTTAGGTTAGGTTAGGTTAGGTTAGGTTAGGTTAGGTTAGGTTAGGTTAGGTTAGGTTAGGTTAGGTTAGGTTAGGTTAGGTTAGGTTAGGTTAGGTTAGGTTAGGTTAGGTTAGGTTAGGTTAGGTTAGGTTAGGTTAGGTTAGGTTAGGTTAGGTTAGGTTAGGTTAGGTTAGGTTAGGTTAGGTTAGGTTAGGTTAGGTTAGGTTAGGTTAGGTTAGGTTAGGTTAGGTTAGGTTAGGTTAGGTTAGGTTAGGTTAGGTTAGGTTAGGTTAGGTTAGGTTAGGTTAGGTTAGGTTAGGTTAGGTTAGGTTAGGTTAGGTTAGGTTAGGTTAGGTTAGGTTAGGTTAGGTTAGGTTAGGTTAGGTTAGGTTAGGTTAGGTTAGGTTAGGTTAGGTTAGGTTAGGTTAGGTTAGGTTAGGTTAGGTTAGGTTAGGTTAGGTTAGGTTAGGTTAGGTTAGGTTAGGTTAGGTTAGGTTAGGTTAGGTTAGGTTAGGTTAGGTTAGGTTAGGTTAGGTTAGGTTAGGTTAGGTTAGGTTAGGTTAGGTTAGGTTAGGTTAGGTTAGGTTAGGTTAGGTTAGGTTAGGTTAGGTTAGGTTAGGTTAGGTTAGGTTAGGTTAGGTTAGGTTAGGTTAGGTTAGGTTAGGTTAGGTTAGGTTAGGTTAGGTTAGGTTAGGTTAGGTTAGGTTAGGTTAGGTTAGGTTAGGTTAGGTTAGGTTAGGTTAGGTTAGGTTAGGTTAGGTTAGGTTAGGTTAGGTTAGGTTAGGTTAGGTTAGGTTAGGTTAGGTTAGGTTAGGTTAGGTTAGGTTAGGTTAGGTTAGGTTAGGTTAGGTTAGGTTAGGTTAGGTTAGGTTAGGTTAGGTTAGGTTAGGTTAGGTTAGGTTAGGTTAGGTTAGGTTAGGTTAGGTTAGGTTAGGTTAGGTTAGGTTAGGTTAGGTTAGGTTAGGTTAGGTTAGGTTAGGTTAGGTTAGGTTAGGTTAGGTTAGGTTAGGTTAGGTTAGGTTAGGTTAGGTTAGGTTAGGTTAGGTTAGGTTAGGTTAGGTTAGGTTAGGTTAGGTTAGGTTAGGTTAGGTTAGGTTAGGTTAGGTTAGGTTAGGTTAGGTTAGGTTAGGTTAGGTTAGGTTAGGTTAGGTTAGGTTAGGTTAGGTTAGGTTAGGTTAGGTTAGGTTAGGTTAGGTTAGGTTAGGTTAGGTTAGGTTAGGTTAGGTTAGGTTAGGTTAGGTTAGGTTAGGTTAGGTTAGGTTAGGTTAGGTTAGGTTAGGTTAGGTTAGGTTAGGTTAGGTTAGGTTAGGTTAGGTTAGGTTAGGTTAGGTTAGGTTAGGTTAGGTTAGGTTAGGTTAGGTTAGGTTAGGTTAGGTTAGGTTAGGTTAGGTTAGGTTAGGTTAGGTTAGGTTAGGTTAGGTTAGGTTAGGTTAGGTTAGGTTAGGTTAGGTTAGGTTAGGTTAGGTTAGGTTAGGTTAGGTTAGGTTAGGTTAGGTTAGGTTAGGTTAGGTTAGGTTAGGTTAGGTTAGGTTAGGTTAGGTTAGGTTAGGTTAGGTTAGGTTAGGTTAGGTTAGGTTAGGTTAGGTTAGGTTAGGTTAGGTTAGGTTAGGTTAGGTTAGGTTAGGTTAGGTTAGGTTAGGTTAGGTTAGGTTAGGTTAGGTTAGGTTAGGTTAGGTTAGGTTAGGTTAGGTTAGGTTAGGTTAGGTTAGGTTAGGTTAGGTTAGGTTAGGTTAGGTTAGGTTAGGTTAGGTTAGGTTAGGTTAGGTTAGGTTAGGTTAGGTTAGGTTAGGTTAGGTTAGGTTAGGTTAGGTTAGGTTAGGTTAGGTTAGGTTAGGTTAGGTTAGGTTAGGTTAGGTTAGGTTAGGTTAGGTTAGGTTAGGTTAGGTTAGGTTAGGTTAGGTTAGGTTAGGTTAGGTTAGGTTAGGTTAGGTTAGGTTAGGTTAGGTTAGGTTAGGTTAGGTTAGGTTAGGTTAGGTTAGGTTAGGTTAGGTTAGGTTAGGTTAGGTTAGGTTAGGTTAGGTTAGGTTAGGTTAGGTTAGGTTAGGTTAGGTTAGGTTAGGTTAGGTTAGGTTAGGTTAGGTTAGGTTAGGTTAGGTTAGGTTAGGTTAGGTTAGGTTAGGTTAGGTTAGGTTAGGTTAGGTTAGGTTAGGTTAGGTTAGGTTAGGTTAGGTTAGGTTAGGTTAGGTTAGGTTAGGTTAGGTTAGGTTAGGTTAGGTTAGGTTAGGTTAGGTTAGGTTAGGTTAGGTTAGGTTAGGTTAGGTTAGGTTAGGTTAGGTTAGGTTAGGTTAGGTTAGGTTAGGTTAGGTTAGGTTAGGTTAGGTTAGGTTAGGTTAGGTTAGGTTAGGTTAGGTTAGGTTAGGTTAGGTTAGGTTAGGTTAGGTTAGGTTAGGTTAGGTTAGGTTAGGTTAGGTTAGGTTAGGTTAGGTTAGGTTAGGTTAGGTTAGGTTAGGTTAGGTTAGGTTAGGTTAGGTTAGGTTAGGTTAGGTTAGGTTAGGTTAGGTTAGGTTAGGTTAGGTTAGGTTAGGTTAGGTTAGGTTAGGTTAGGTTAGGTTAGGTTAGGTTAGGTTAGGTTAGGTTAGGTTAGGTTAGGTTAGGTTAGGTTAGGTTAGGTTAGGTTAGGTTAGGTTAGGTTAGGTTAGGTTAGGTTAGGTTAGGTTAGGTTAGGTTAGGTTAGGTTAGGTTAGGTTAGGTTAGGTTAGGTTAGGTTAGGTTAGGTTAGGTTAGGTTAGGTTAGGTTAGGTTAGGTTAGGTTAGGTTAGGTTAGGTTAGGTTAGGTTAGGTTAGGTTAGGTTAGGTTAGGTTAGGTTAGGTTAGGTTAGGTTAGGTTAGGTTAGGTTAGGTTAGGTTAGGTTAGGTTAGGTTAGGTTAGGTTAGGTTAGGTTAGGTTAGGTTAGGTTAGGTTAGGTTAGGTTAGGTTAGGTTAGGTTAGGTTAGGTTAGGTTAGGTTAGGTTAGGTTAGGTTAGGTTAGGTTAGGTTAGGTTAGGTTAGGTTAGGTTAGGTTAGGTTAGGTTAGGTTAGGTTAGGTTAGGTTAGGTTAGGTTAGGTTAGGTTAGGTTAGGTTAGGTTAGGTTAGGTTAGGTTAGGTTAGGTTAGGTTAGGTTAGGTTAGGTTAGGTTAGGTTAGGTTAGGTTAGGTTAGGTTAGGTTAGGTTAGGTTAGGTTAGGTTAGGTTAGGTTAGGTTAGGTTAGGTTAGGTTAGGTTAGGTTAGGTTAGGTTAGGTTAGGTTAGGTTAGGTTAGGTTAGGTTAGGTTAGGTTAGGTTAGGTTAGGTTAGGTTAGGTTAGGTTAGGTTAGGTTAGGTTAGGTTAGGTTAGGTTAGGTTAGGTTAGGTTAGGTTAGGTTAGGTTAGGTTAGGTTAGGTTAGGTTAGGTTAGGTTAGGTTAGGTTAGGTTAGGTTAGGTTAGGTTAGGTTAGGTTAGGTTAGGTTAGGTTAGGTTAGGTTAGGTTAGGTTAGGTTAGGTTAGGTTAGGTTAGGTTAGGTTAGGTTAGGTTAGGTTAGGTTAGGTTAGGTTAGGTTAGGTTAGGTTAGGTTAGGTTAGGTTAGGTTAGGTTAGGTTAGGTTAGGTTAGGTTAGGTTAGGTTAGGTTAGGTTAGGTTAGGTTAGGTTAGGTTAGGTTAGGTTAGGTTAGGTTAGGTTAGGTTAGGTTAGGTTAGGTTAGGTTAGGTTAGGTTAGGTTAGGTTAGGTTAGGTTAGGTTAGGTTAGGTTAGGTTAGGTTAGGTTAGGTTAGGTTAGGTTAGGTTAGGTTAGGTTAGGTTAGGTTAGGTTAGGTTAGGTTAGGTTAGGTTAGGTTAGGTTAGGTTAGGTTAGGTTAGGTTAGGTTAGGTTAGGTTAGGTTAGGTTAGGTTAGGTTAGGTTAGGTTAGGTTAGGTTAGGTTAGGTTAGGTTAGGTTAGGTTAGGTTAGGTTAGGTTAGGTTAGGTTAGGTTAGGTTAGGTTAGGTTAGGTTAGGTTAGGTTAGGTTAGGTTAGGTTAGGTTAGGTTAGGTTAGGTTAGGTTAGGTTAGGTTAGGTTAGGTTAGGTTAGGTTAGGTTAGGTTAGGTTAGGTTAGGTTAGGTTAG